>JAXRKP010001182.1:140000-157814 GCA_037039925.1 Doris montereyensis
ATCATATTATTACGATGAAATGTATAACATACATACTCATAAACTGGTATCACTACTATTAAAGTTATATGGCATAAGTAAGGATGTAAATATAAAACGATATCTCTGAGAACAGAGCTATACCGCAAAAGCAAAACAAAAAAAATCCTAAAAAAACAAAACACATAATATTACATATAATGAAATGTTTCTTTGGACTTCAAATTTCCAAATTCCCGTTAGAAACTGCAGACCCATGAAACTTCTCCTTTTTTTTCTCATTTACATAGAAACTTTTCAGTCTTGAACTAATAATGATATTGAAGAAGCAATAGGAACAGGAAAAAAAGAAGTGCTTTCTTTTCTTTTTATTTCTACCTTAGCTTAATTAAAAGAACAAAATAGAACAAAAAACAACTAAATAACTCTTCCCTTTTCCTAAATACTAACAAACCCAACAAAATATAAGAAAACAAAATAGAATAACACAAGTAACTACAAAAAAAACAGAGAAACAAAATACCCCCCCCCCCCCCCCCATGCACACACACACTTTTTCAAATGTCTACACACATTTAAGTGTGAACAAAAATCTCTAGTATCATATTTATAACAGTACTTCTAATAGTATAAGAAAACTACAAAAAAAAACAAAATAAAGGATAACAAAAAAAATCAACTCAAAAAAGAAAAATTAACTTTAAACTGAGACAGATGAATAGATAGAAGTAACTATAAACACCATAGAAAATATTTCATGTTGTTTTGCCAATAAAAAATATGTCAATTGTTACATTAAAAATTTCATACTCTAAAGAGTAACAGCCAATACAAAGTTGAATGAAGAAAAATGTAAAGTAAAAGTACACATCTAAAAAAACGTCATGCTAGAATGAGGCTGTGGAGATAAAAAACACAATCCTAATAATAATAAAACTAAAACTAAAATCTAAACCAAACTAAAAACTTAAAATACAAGACATCACACCCCCCCCTTGTTTAAAATTATTATTGGCTCATGGCCACACAAACTGAACAAATCAAAAAAACAAAAGTGTGCATACACACGACACACATCCTGGAGGAATAAAATAAAAAATAATAAAAAATACAATATTGGCTGCTTGGTACAGACATGACAACACTAAAAGCTCATCATGTCAAAAAGAGTTAACTGATTTGAGCTCTCTTCAGCAACCCTAACAAGCGACTTCTTGTGATATCTTAGATTATAATTATATTTATAAAAACAAATATTTAACCCTTTGACTTATCTGATTGTGTCTACAAAAGTAAAAGCGGTGATCTCAGACACCAGGTCTGTCATTTGTGAGTAAAGATTCTTTTTTTGATCCATTCTATTGTTTGTTGGGTTTTTTGTGCCATATTTGTCCCCAGTTGAGATCCCATGTTAAAGCTTAACAGGGCATGACTTGTAATTTGAAGCAACAGTTGAAACATTAAACCATTTATTTTTGATTTTTACATACCCCATCTTCGAATTGAACCCCCTCCGACCCCCACACCTTTCCTAAAGTCAGTTCTATATCTTGATCTCTTGCTATCATGTTTTGTTTTGGGTTTTTTCTCGTTTTTTTTCTGGTTGTTGTTCGCTTGGATGTAGGTGTAGTTGTATGAAAAATAAAAAGAACAACCCATTCATGCACTAGAAACTGAAACATTCTTACGTCATGGACCAAATTATTGAATGTGTACACTGGAATTATTTCTATCCCTCAGACTTTTCAATAGTGGAAGGCACATAATGGGGTATTATGAGGTGACAAAAGGCTCATGTGGAATGAATTATAAACAAGACTTAAAGTACACACTTCACTACAAAGACACAGCAGTTTTCCACTTTGGTTTGAAAGAAAACTCTTTTTCAACCAAACATGATAAAATGAAAGGAAATCATAAGACGGAAAAACATAACAAATGAAATCTAGTCTAAAGAAAACCAAGTAATAAAAAAGTTACACAGCACAAAAAAGTTGATAATAAGATGAAACGACAACCAAACAGCTTGTCAACATAATGGGGAAAAGAAAAGAAATATGGAAAGGTCATAAACTTACATGAATAAGCATTTAGCAGAAGCTTAAAAAAACCCAAACAACAAGAACAGGTTAAGAAAGGAATGCTATCAGTTTGTGTATGAACAAATAAATATTTAATATGGTAACTCTCTCCTTGTATTGTATACCATAGAAGATGGTTATTTAAAATGAAGAAAACTGTCCCACCCTGTGGACAAAGCAATGCCAACAGTTTGAATGAGGACTCATCTGTACTTTGCACATTGGCCAGAAAAGTGGCAGTCATACAATAATTTATTATGCACTGAAATCAAAGCATCAATTTCAGCCTTTACAAAATACTGCAGAAAATTTTTTTTCATACATGAGTAAATAAATCTAAATCAACTGACTCTTTTGACTGGGTTGGTGATTTTAATGAAGAGTTTGTTATTTAAATGATAAAGCTTTTGGACCAGTTAAACAATGAACATTACCGTTTTGGAAATGTTTGGAACACAGAGTGACTTTGAAAAATGTAAAGAGAAGAAAACAAAAGAAAGAAAAAAGAAACTACAAAACCTTTTCATATTTAACAATTTGTAATAAAAAGAAAGATTATAATAATAAAAATAATACAGCAAAAATATGAAAGAGGTGCAACGCATTCGGCTCCATGGATCCATTTCCACATTATTTGTCGAAAAGCGTAACGATAAATATGCACATCAAGATTTAACTATGATAACAAGAATTCTAGACCGATTCATTTCAATAAATCTTGTTGCAAACAGATCTCACGTTCCTTCTAAGTCATCGGTCGCTTCTTGAGAAGTTAAGAAGAATTGTCTGAGGAGAAAGATGAAAAAAAAAGAAGCAAGTATTAGTTTAAAAAACATCAACTGTAAAAACCTTAGAAATTGCGATAAACTTCAGCCTGGTAAGCCATAATAACAGTTCTTCATTTCTCATCTCATATCTGTTAAAAATAAGTGAGATGAGTGAATATGTTTATCTGTCATTTGAATCAATTTCAGTTCAACTCTTTAAGGTCAACTTAAGGTGAATCTTCACAGCAACAATTTCACGTGGACTTTGACAGGTAAATCAAATCAGATTATTGGATTTATCAAACAACTACAGATTCAATTGACTGCGTCTCAACTTATTTTTTTTTCCTTTCAAGTCTAGTACAAAAATTCATGGACTTATGTATATAGGGGAAAATCAAAGAAAAGAAGAAATTCAGTTAAATGTAAGTGGTGTAAACGATGAAATCATTGGCTTTGACATGTAATGTAAAATCGTAAATCGTTTAATCATTGAAGTCAAATTTCGCATCAACCAAAAAATGTGATAAGAATCTTTCCTCAAAATGCAAAGGTGAAGAAATTGAGATTGAAATATCTCCAGAAAAGTTTGTAAAAAAACTGCAAAACAAAACAAAACAAAACAAAAGGTCCCAATGACAGAGCTATTCAACTACCAACAGCATTGAAATGTATAATTACATTTAAAATTTAATAAGAAATCTCTTCACAGAATCAAAAAGCAAAATAAAAATAAAAAATACGCTCAAATTAAAATAGGTCAAAGGTAGGAATAATTTAATGTTTGCTGCTTAGCACAGGATACAATGAGTTCAGAAATTCAACAGCAAGTTTGTTTCAATGCACAGACAAATTAATTACTTAATTGCTAAACATTGGTAACTAAAATGAACATTCTCATAGGAAAAGTCAGTGGCTTGGTCAGTGTTTTATCTGTCGCTAAAACTGTTACAGCATTTATAACCAAAACAGTAACTAGAAGAATGATTAGACAATAAAGGAAGATTCTGTTCCCAGTCTTTCATTCAAATATATAACAAATCCCAAAACCCACAAGATATGAACAAACATATCTCCTTAAAATAAAAAGAACTTAAAGTGCATCACCACCCCCCCCCCCTCTCCCCTAAAAAAATTAAATCCAAACCCAGAGCAACTTAATTCCCTTGCAAACCACTAAAACAAAAGTAAAAACAACAACCCATTGACACAAAATCAAAGCAACATCTACAACCGCCCCCCCCCCCCGCCCCCTCCTTCCCTTTCCCCCCTGAAACCACCACCTAGAAAAAAAAGCCAAAACACACTAAAAAATCAACTAATCTCTCCCTTCCCACGGTTTAAAGGGGTCGGGGGGGAGGGGTGAGGGGGAGGGGGAGGGGGAGGGCTCTGGGAATGCCATTTTTGCAGAAAATGGGACAAATCTAGTCTATCATACTAATGGATAGAGCAGTTCATTCCCTTCATAATGATATCATAAAAGAAGCTCAGTATCGATTCTTTGAATTTATACAATTTTTTAGAAACGATACAGACCTATCTTTCAACACAGCTATTATAAGCCAGAATTATTATCTGAAGTACGGCAAGCTGGTAGTCGTTTGATCATCACAATAAATGCTATCCAAAAAAATCTTTTGAGGATCTACTATGAATATTGCCTTAGATTATCCGGAAAATACGGGACATATTCCGTGCACCTTTTATCAAAAGGCACCATCTCAAATTGAGTAAAAAAACCACTTGAAACAGTGTCGATAAGAAGTATTTGAGAGCTTTTCAGGTTTTATGATGTTTCAAAGTATTATCCTACTATTTTCTTAGGTTTATGGGAGAAAAAGATATCCAAATAACAGAAAAAAAGAGGGAAAACAAAAAAAAATGATCAGATGCTTCTTTCGATATGTATTATAGTTTTGTAAAAATTTAATTATTTGTACAATATTTTTGTATATTTTTGGGCTGTTTTCTATGCTATTTTAAAAAATTAATAAAAACAAATTTTACTTATAAAACAAAAATATGATCTGATAGAATTTAGATATTGTATGAAATAAGGTGTGCGCCAAGTTTCAAAGAAATTTGTCGAATAAAGTAGAAGCCTATCGATATAGTAGCGATATAGAACTTGGTGAAATTTTGGGGCAAAATCCAAGATGGCCACCATTTCCATGGCAACCGGTAGAGTCAGAAAAAAACCACGGCATATTTCAGCTCAACACACCATGTCCATTAAACCTATAAATACGTTAAATTACTAGGAACAAACAAGACAAATTTCCCTCAAGGAAATAAAAAATAAAAATATGAATACATAAATAAATCCAAATCTTAATTCAAAACGTAAAAAGATAAATAAAAAAACCCAGATAAACCAACTGTTTGATAAATACAAACAAGAACAAACCCCCTCCAGGCTTATTTTAGCAGAGATATGATCTATGCCATTAATGACTGTGTCACTTACTGTAGGAAATGAAGAATGAAAAACAAATTATTTGCATTGATTCACAAATGCAATCAAAACTAATGAAAACACTAGTAGAAAAAGGTGATATTTTCAACATTTTTGACAAAAAATTTTCCTCACTCACTGAGCAAATCTTATCAAACTAGTTTTGGCAGGACTCAACAAAAGTGTCCTCTTATCTGATTCAAAGAGAAATCTTTTACTAAGTAGACCACCTCATCAAAACGTGGCTTGTTTTCCCCAATTTCCATTCACACCAGCCAAAGGCCAGATGATACAATTACATGAAAGAACATTGCCAATTCCTTCGGAGTACACAATTGATCATAGGAGCAGTTAACGTTTCTCCATAAACACGAGTCTCTTTCATGACTAACTTAAGACTTCTCTGTGGCAAGAGACAAAACAATGGGAAAAGGAAAGGCAAAACCATTAGATTTAAAACAGTTCCCTTTAGATGAAAGTTTTTCCTCTTTTTCTTCAGAATTGGCTATGATTTTTTCACATTTTTGGTTTTCAGTAGAAATTTATTCCCATAAAGAAACCTTGATTGTCCTTCTTTCTCTTCACCCTTGCGTCTCAGATGTTTCTGTTGGAAGAAAAGGAAGAAATGATGAATAGATTGATGACCATTCACAGAGCTATTATTATCAAAGGTATTTTCAGTAAGCTTGACCACTTTATTTAATGTTCATCGTCTAGCATGAAGGTCGTTGACAATAAATCTTACTTCATGTTGGACAAGGCAGCATCACCATGTGCAATGTTTTGTAAAGACAAAACAGATAATGATCTAAATCACCATTGTTTAACATACGTTATAAAAACAAATGAGGTTAAGTGTTGGTGAATGAGAAAACTTTCATTGATCTGTTGTGTGCTTGTCAGGTGAAATAGATGGTTATCTGCTACGTAAAGCTACAACCGCTTACCAATAACCCAAAGAATGCGTTCTAGATTAGTGCTACTGTATTATGTGATAAAAGATATTAATCCCTAAACCGGTATCCACAGGATTGAACTCTCGACAAAGTATTGAATGTGGTATGTTTTAGTCAGGTCAAACTACAAGCCAACAATTTCTAACAGATGGTTTTTGCCGGCAAAACTGTAGCTGGGTGAAACTTGTGCTGAAAGTTGAAGCACCCGGTACTCATCTTTCATGTTAAGCTCAAAGATTGAACCTGGCAGGGGAGTTTGAGTGAGCTCCTTATGACCATTCTTGATCCATGTCTCAAGGATTGGTACAACACAATAATATGGTGACGAGGCAGTAGAAAACATACAGAAACTGACAAAAACAAGTTTACATTATAGAGGTATCATAGCGAAACAACAGTGTTGTGAGTTCGTAATCATGACAGCACTGGTTCAAAACCTTTGGCTGGCCCAGGTGATTTTTACTCTTAGGAAAAGTATTTCATCTTACTTTCCTCACATGACACAAGTGTAAATGAGTACCCAGTTATAGATAGAGAAAGATTTTGTCAGAGAGTTAGTATGAAGCACATAACAGGCTGATGTACTCTATGCTCCTAAGAGAGTTGGGAAGGACTTGGAATGAAATGGACTGCTGGGGATAAAAGAAGTACATGTGTACAGTCAGGTGAGCCTGCACCTGAGCGGTGAAGTGGATTATAAATCCATCTTTATCTTTTTTTACATTATATGATACTGTGCTGAACTTTGCTGTGAAGGAGCAAACTCTATGTATTATATACAAAGCATTGGGCTAAGCTATACCATAGACAAAGATGGTACATAAAGTTAACATGGAGGGAAGAGGGTTATTTATGTCCAAGCTTTTGCTTATTACCTTGATGATTTTTTAACAATTTTAGATAGCTTGCGATTTGCCCAGCTCCTTATAAAAATGAATAGAGTTTGTTGGCCCACTGTTTTGCGGACAAACACACTTTCCCTTCCAATAGCAGGTCATAACTCTACCTGAGTTACCACTGTAAGGCTCACCTGCAATTGTAGTTTGCTCATGAAGAAAACCTCCCTCCAACCTTTCTGGTCTACCAACATGAGGAGTTCCTCTGTAATGGGTTTGTTGGTGTGCTGCATGTAAATCTTGACCAAAGTGCATCACAAGAGCACAACTGAAATGTAATGACTATATCAATTGTATATCAGTGACTTAAAAACAAAGCCTTCTCTAATCTTCAGTCAATTGTCATAACAAAAAGAACAAAAAATCCAAACCAGTTTTTAAAAATGTAGGATTTGAAAATATCAATTTGGAGAAAATTTCTATTTCATGAAGTATTTTTAGATTTTGTAGGAAATTAAGTTTCACATGAAAATTCATCACTTGGCTCATTAAGCTAAATATTGAAACTGATCACGTTTAATTCATAATGATACCATCACCCAAAGAACTGAAAATCCAAACCTGTGTTCAAAAGTAAGCTGTGTCCCAATAATTATCAAATATAGTGTATAAAACTTTTCTTGTTTTCCTTCTTGTTTTTCTTCATGGCACAACGGAGATTGGATGAGATATCAATGTCTAGCGTGATAGTTTGATTTGAGACCATGTGATGGCGGGTTTGGGTCTTACATAGCTGCCAACCTTTTCAAATTGAAAAAGACACTGACCATGCAAACTAATTCTAACTCGCATAATGGCCTGTAAGGTTCTAGAAACCATTGATAATTTAGCTTGCAGTAACTCCCTTTAGATAATTTACAATAAGTCCGCTGATTGCTGGCCTTTTTGGTGAAGTGCGACGATAGTCTTACGACCTCAGAATGGAGTCTCCGGGTTTTCACGCGTATCTCTCAGAGTCTCTTTCGTTAACTTGGGCATTCTTTAAAAAGAAAAGACAGGTAACCTTCATGTATATACTTTTTAAAGTAAATACAGACTAATGGATTCAAATAAATAAGAACAAACAATACTGTCTTACCTCTCTGAAGAGTTTATTAACTTGACCCAGTTTTGATATTGATACCAAATCCATGTGTGAAAGAGCATACGAAGTACAACTTTGCGAGGTAGTCTGTTCAAGTAGTCGATCTGACCTGCTACGAGACGATCCAAATAATTTATTTCCGCACATCCCAGGTGCGTTCGATTTCACCTGTATTGCATTTAAAAAAAAGTTTTGTCAATTTTATGTGAAACAGCCAACACAAGTCTAAACTGAAATAAAGAAGGATTGGCAATAATGATTTGATATATATTATAATAAGCTACACTAATGAGCCTCACATACCTCTCATACGATCTTGTTCTCCAAATTCACCGTAGGTGCATGTCATCTCGGTGGGTGACTGAAAAGCATCTGTTCAAGTTGGGGAAGAATTTTCCAAATTTGAAATAAATCTTCAAGAGAAGCATCCATATTAAACTATGGTGATGGTAACTAGTAGTTTAAACTCTACAAAGCATAAAAAACTTGTCAATAATGTTTAAATGCTACTTACTAATTTCAAAATCACTTTCCAGAAATCATGGTGCTTAATTGAATAAATTATGACTAACCTTCTGCTTGTGACTTTCTAACCTTCCTATAATGCCTGGTTTTGCCAGCTTATTACAAGGGTTGCACTCAGTGGACACACAGACACGTTATCAGAATATGTTTTCATCTACTAGTATTGCGTATATCTTTTTTCCTTTCTTTCTTTATCAGGGCCCAGTGTATGAGTTTAGATACCTGAGATGATCTTTGTCTAGGTTATCCTCTTTTATACCTTCTTCCCACTTTCTCCCGAGGTCTGTCTTTGATCTTTACATTGGGCTTTTCTCTAATTATGACTTAGGCATACTATTGAAATGACCCTTCAAATGTTGAAAGAGAACGGTTCTGTGACAGTCGGTCTTGTGTGCCTATCAAACAAGTTACCCACCACCCGCATCCAGCATGCTCAAAGGAATGTGGTCTAAAAATATTTAGTCCTATTTATGGACCTGTGAGCAAAACACACCTGAACATGCTCATACAATCATTGGCCTGACTTTGTTGACAGGCTTCAAATACGAGGTCCATTCTTCACAGCGCATAAACCTGTCCCTCTTAGTTGGCTGATGCGGGGGAATCTGGTCACGCTGACAGAGGTCACAAGGCCGCCAGGTAGCGTTTGCTCCCTGCTAGCTTTGCCGCACTTATCGATAATTTATAGGTGCAATTAATCAGCTTGTATCTGGCTAAGATAGCAATCGACAGCAAATGTGAAGACTTCCTCCAACTTTAAAGAGAGTGTTGCGATTGACAGATGAAAGAAATTATCAAGAAGCGTTTCGTTTCCACAATCAAAGCCTCAATTAGGTCCATCATTTCAGTACAATAACAGACATAGGGTATTAAGTAAAACATTTTAACATAAAATCTGCACAGGCGAATGCCATCAAACTTTCACAAAATAAGGACAATACATACACATGTACGTACATACTAAAAAATAGTTTGCAGTCATCCTGATGAACAGAACAATATCGATTTTGTAATACTCCAATAATGAGACTAACGGAAACAAACAATATCATTGAAGGAATAACTCTTAAACACAATGAAATAAGATATGTATCACTATGTACATTTAATGTTACTTGCAGGTGGGCCTGTGTGCATACACCACGGGGCTGTTTTCTAATATTTGTGCATTCATTATGAATTTCATTCTCATTTGTGAGTTTATAATGCCTCGTGCTGGTCTCTCTATCCTTGCAATTGACTGGTGACAGCTTTCCGTTTCTCTGTTCACCCCCAGCAACCCAACCCAAATTTGTACTGTCGTATATGTGGGGTGCAATGGTGCTCTAAAATATGCTGTTTTGGGATTGTTTTGTTTGGAAAGCTTTGTCTATACATGCTCATGTATGTGTCTATATCCTGTTGAATGTCATTATCTGAATTTTCATTGATTGTCTTTGTGTGTGAGATTGCTTTGTGGACTTCTACTAAACACTTTGTTGATATTGTTGAAAACTAATGCTATCGTGTGTGCTTGATCAATAACTATTGGGCAATGTGTGCATGCCATTGTCTGTGTGATGATTGTTTGCATAAGGTCTGTTTAAAACTTTTCTTGTAGTAGTTATGACAGTGGTTGCCAATAAAAAATCGACTGTGGCATGCCTGTGGTGTGATTCTGTGTTTGGTAGAACTTTATCTAAGGATGATGCATGGGACCAGACCTACTATGTGATTGCTGTAACATTGATGTTGCTGCTCAGTATCCCATACTTCTTGAGTGTATGTAGCTTTATCAATGTCATTGTCATTAAAAAGAAGGCATGTCTGATAGAGGTCAAGCTGTGTTTGTGTTTCGTGTGCTTGTTTCCAACAACTGCCATATTGTTTTAATACCTGCCTGAGCTCTGTGATATGAGTGTCTGTCTGACATGTAATTTTGTTGTCCATGGAATGTGTTGCTGCCTCTAGTAGTTTGTGGTGTTTTAACACTATCCCTACCATAATGTGTAAGTACGGGGGTGAGACCCTGTCTAATTCAATGCGAAGAAGGGGAGCGTGTAAGCAATTGTAATATTGGGGTGCATATTTTTCTTGTCACCATGATGTGTTTTCATGAATCTATCGTTGTTTTCTTGCAAGTGTTCGAGACTGCAGTGTTGGCAGGGGCTCATTGAAGCGTTCATAAGACGCTTGGGCATCCAACACCATAGACATGGGTAAGTACTTTGTGGACTAGACAGGCCATAGACTTTGTAGAGAAAGTCGTAGTCCCCATTAGGAAAACCTTCATGGTCTTGTTTTGCCAGGAGTGTGCCATGAGATGTTTAATGTCATCCATGACCAGTCCCACAAATCGTTAAAAATTTGGATGGTTGTCTCTAATAGCTGCTAAAGCTATTGTGAATGTATTCTTTTGTGAGTTTGGTTTTTCTAGGTTAGCTGTCTGAAGCGAGAGTTTCAAGGAATTCTTTCCATGATCCCCTCCTATCTTTATACAAATCTCATCATTTGGTATACCACCAGTGTGCCAAGTTAGCATATCATTGGCAGCATAGGTGTCTATTAGCTGGTCCACATATTTGGTTATGCCAATGATCCTGGCAAATGGAACCTCCCTGTCTTCTAGCTTCTCATCTAAAAGAAAAACTTTTTTTTCAACAATAACGAAATCAGAAACGATTTCCTTGGAGAGGTTCCAAATGGCAGTTTCAATTTCTACATGTACCCCTGCCTCTTTTAGAAATCTCAGTCCTAGTGCTTCTTTCTTTGCCAGTGCATGTTGTTTTGAAATTGGAATTTTTTGATTCACCCCCGATTTTTTGTGGACATTGCTTCTACGTCTAATAGGCACATTACTTAATTCATGGGCGAATTGTATATTGAATGCTTCATGTGATGATCCTGCTAGGTGCTCTCTGGTATTTTGGATGATGCCTTTTCTGTTGTTTTGTGTTTTTGTGCTTGCTTTGCATGATAATCTTCTTTGTTTGACTAATCTTTGAAAAATAAGTGGCTGCCCTTGAGTTTTACATGTTACAGTTCTTCTCTTTCCTTTGCTAAAAAGTTTTCTCCTCATTAAATGTGTGAGAACTTTTCCTACTGCTTTTGAAAGTGGTGCGTTGTGAGGTTTGCTTAAGATATCGTTGTATGTGAATTCATGTTTGATTGGAGAAGTTGTTTTTGTCTACTTGATATGATCTACTGTATGTCATGTTTTCATGTGTTTCTCAGCTATTGTCTGTATCTGCCATAAACATGTTATGTGTGTTGGGTGTAGATGTGAAAGGGGGTTCATGATCTGTGTCTATTGGTGTAGGGCTAGGTGTGCTGAGCCTGCTGGCAGATGCCGAAATATGGATATTCTGTTCTGGCACACATCCATATTGGAGAGTCTCAAATTGAATGCAAGTGGGGCATTCGATGATTACGCTGTTCTCAACGAATTCACACCAAATCACTTCACATCTTTGGACTGTGTCTCTTACGTTTCGAAGAGATATCATGCTATTTCTCTTTTTAACATTCCTTGTGTAAGTAGAACACTTTGAACATAGGAATGTCAAATGTTTTCCTATCACATCATTGTTTATATTTAGTCCATATATAAAAAAAATGTCATCTCGCATTTTATCACACATTAGTGGCTTTGTCTTTGTCTGTTTTTCTTTATGTCTTCAGTTTTTCTTTCCACGTATACGGCACAATTCACTGATGACAAAATGATGATTCTTTAGGGTGTGATCCATACTAGATTTATTTTAAAAAATAAGGGGGTCAGTAAAAATCGATTGGATAAAGGAAAATAGGTCCAAAATGATTTACACTCAAGGAAAACACATTGCATATGTACTTAACTTAGGCAAAAAAGGGAGTGGGTGGAGGAAGAACGTTATAACTTTGTAATGGTTAGTGACCGTAAAATTAATTTTGTCTACAGAGTGAAGTGCAACAACCAATCTTTGAAATAAACTCCTTTTCGTTAACTATGTTTGCGTAGTTTTTAGCAATTAGATAAAATATGATGACTAAAGCAAAAAAAAAGAAAAATATACATACATATTGAAAATGCTTTTTCCAGAAAAGTCACAAATCCAAGAGAAATGATACTTTCACAGAGAACAGACAAAACTTTGATGCTATGGTAGAAACAAAGACTGAAACAATCGGTATGAGAGAAGCGCTGTTATATTGAGATAAAATGGTGTAATTTTTTATAAAAACCTTATGGGGCGATCAGCTACCCGGGAATTGAGCTGACCGTGCTTGACCCCTGACAGGTGAGCGCACGTGGGTAATTAATGAGTTTTGCCGGTCACAACTAAGAGGGACGATTTGCTATAGGAATTTGACGCTGTATCTTATAAATATGTTTCCCACATTTATAAAAGCAAAATCATATAAACAAATTATATTAAATTTGGCACAACATACTTTTATTTTATGCTCTATTCAATGTAACCATCTGCATTTGACGTAACCAACCGTCAACTGCAATGATGTAAGTGAATTTATACAGGTACCTGATCACCTCTTTTATAAAGTTGAATGTCTCCTTCTGATTGAAATATTTGCCCACGAAGATATTCCTACGTCTTGGGAAAAAGATGGAAGTCACAGGGAGCCAGATCAGGTGAATAGCATGAAGGTCCAATGTTTCCCAGGTGTAACAGCCAAAAAAATGTGGTCACTATCCTGGTTTTCTGAAAGGGAGCATTGTCGTGGTGGGACACTCCAAATTCCAGCAGATCACGTCGCATTTTCCCGGATTGCTTGTCTCAATTTTTCTTGTAGGAACATTTTATAGTACTAGGCAGTAAATGTGTACCTGTTGGGACAGGCTATAACAAAACTACACCCTTTGGTGTTGAAGGAAACCATGTGCATGACCATTGGTTGCGACATGCTCTCCCTGGACACAGATCATCAAAGTCTCTATTTTGCTGACTGTTTCTCAGTCTCAAGATCCCAAGAGTAAACTCAGATCTCATAGTCAGTCATGATTCTATCTATCAATCTGTTTTCCTGTCTCTGGAATCTATGGAGAAAATCCATTGAGAATCTGACTCTGGCAACCTTTTCATCATTAGTCTCTGTATTGTCAGCCATTATGCCCTCAGTGGCATCACAAAATGCTGTGTCATTCAATATTTTGATGCAAAACTTTACACATGGAAATTTTAAAAGGACTGATATGCATGTATGCCCAGTTTCATAACTATAGCTATAGCGATACATATTTTATAGACATGGGAAACTTACTTATTTGAAATGGACCTCATACCAAAGCTACTTAACATGTGGAAACATGAATTGATCATCAATGGAAAATCTTGTTTTATGATGTTGTAGGAACCATCCAAGATTTCCCGTTCAGTCATAAATGGCCAAATGTTGATTCCATTCGACTAGCTTAGAAGTCAATATACAAACAATGAGACCAGGCTGTAAAAAATACAGAATCTCATTTCAAACACGGATAGTCACCAACACTCATTTTAACCCAGTACTGTAAGACTGGAAATATTTCCGACAAAATAAACGTGGTAGATTCTAGCTCTTTATAATCTATATTCATATCAGTGATGACATGATTGCTATATATTTTATTGACCTTAACGATGACAAAATTGTAATTCTTTTCACCATTATGAACATAATTAAATAAATATGTGTAAAAATTCGCTTTGTTTCCAAAGCAAAGTTTCTCAATATTAAGAGTAAAACTGTGATGGACTCCTATTAATAATTCGCATTGTCAGTGCCAGTCATGGTTAACCCAAGAAAAGTAAAAGCGTCGGCCCTTTATTTAGGGCGTGTTACAGTTGGCCCAGGAAGCGCCTAGGCCCTATATTTAGGGCTGCCGTCATTGGCACGGGAAGGGCGCAGGCCCTATGTTCAGGGCCAGACACCTAGGCTTCTTTAATGGAAATTTCCACTTTCCTTACATGGTTTATGAAGTAGTTTAACCTTTGAAGCCAATGAGATGACAATTTATTTTAGGCTTGTGACATTCTCGGTAGCCTTTCGTCATTCGTCAAAGTGACGCTTTCCCATGCAACACATTTCGTGCAAGCCTAAGTTGGCCTTCTTTTCACATCTTTTTAGGAGGTCGTCAGATGTTAGGCGTTGGTAAATGGGCTCCAGGTACTTGTGGAGCCTCTCATAGTCAAGAGGAGTGTGGACCCTCCTCTTATGTCCTGCAGGATAATGGTGCTCAGCGATGGTCCTTTTGTAAAAACACCAAGAATCTTTCCCTGGAGGGCAATACTGGTGCTGTGGCCAGTCATCAGTTGAGTAGCCATGGTGTATGGTGGCTAATATTGCTTGTCTCATTTCCTGAGCAGTATTATTGGCACGTATAGCTCGAGAAAAGTAGATCTGTAGCTTTCTAATAGCTTCAGCTGTCAGTCGTCCATGACCTCTGCCTCCTAAAGTCACCCCTCTTTTGCTGCAGTCCGCCACTAAGTTGCGCAAGGCTGTGCCAAGACGCTTACCGACATGGTTTAGACAATCTTCTTTGTCTATTATGATGTCAGGGCCATACGGTTGGTCTTGGAGGAGTTTGTTGTAGGCTTTGGAGTCACCGTCGCTGACCATTGTCGTGTAACGCAAATTGTATCTTTCTACAGATCTTTCCCACAGGACAGAGGCTGCTTTCACTTCCATCATTCCTGAAGTGCCTTCAAAATTGATGGTGCACTCTCCACTTGCTAGGTGCTGATCTCTCCAGCGATCGTATCTGTGCCTGTTTTCTCTTTTTATCCAGGCACCTGTGGTCGAACAAATTTGGCAGTGCAAACTAAGGACATGGGTATCTAACACTAGCCCAGTGAGGACATCTATTACGCTGCCGATTCCTATGAGAGATTTGTGTCCTCGGGTCAACCAAGAGCCATCGTAGCACACAGCTATGTCAAACACCGTTTTATCGTTCAAAGTCATGTTGTAATGCGTTGCATACTCTTGGCGGACGATGGTGGTTGCTTGCTGAAAGACTGTCCCTCCCAATTGCCCACTTTTAGCATACAATCGCTTTGCAATGGTGTTGAAACTCTTTTGGTGCAGTCCCGGCATTTCCATATATTCACAAAAAGCTTTGAAATAATACGATCCAATGCCACTGAGTAGAGATGCCAAGGTACACATTTCATTTACAATAAATGGCTGAGGTTTGCTCTGGGATTGGGCATTTCTTGGTGACGTATACTGGCTTGACACCGTCTCTCCACATGCATTGCAAACAATGTTCAATTTCAGAGCCATCCCGTATTGTCGAGAAATGTTCATTTCCAGTTCTTGTATGCGTTCACATTTTGGGCAACTGAAGTTAGAAATTAATTTCTCAATTTGTGATATCTCCACAATAGTTCGAACACAAGGTGACGTTTCTATTTCTTCATCAATGTGAATGTTGAAAAGCGACTTTTTCTTTTCACTCCTTGTAAGCGAAGCTTGATCAGATGGATCATTATTTGGTGGAATAAAATGGTGAGGTGATGGTGTTGATGCAACAGGTTGAGGAGACGGTGTCGATGTTGATGCGACAGGTTGAGGAGATGCTGTCGATGTTGATGCGACAGGTTGAGGGGATGTTGCTGTCGATGTTGATGCGACAGGTTGAGGGGATGTTGCTGATGTGGATACAACGATAGACAACAACGGTGATGCGGTTGCTATATTCCTATCGGGAGATACTGCAAGGGTAGAAGCCGCGACTGGCAATTCAATTTCATTAGGCTGCAAAAACAAAGAATACAACAGATAATGGCCCTATTTATAACTAAGCTACAAACAGTTATGACCCTTATCTCATAAGCATCTTACATCTCCGTATAATACACATTCACACACTTCAATAATCATACACGCACACACACACGCAGGCCGGCACGCACACACACTCACATCAATGCGTGCACACGGGTAGGCTACATATTCTAACGTATCAGAGGATTGCTATTTCTACTACTTTTACTATTATGCATTCGTATGACCGGTCTCAAGGCATTAGCCAGCATCAAAGCGTTATGAGAGAGCCAGCGCACTAACTCTTCGCGATATATTACACAAACTATTACATAATCAATGGTCCATGCACTACCGTTATATTCTATGCAGCTACGCTACTCCCCGCCCCCCCCCCCCCCCATTTTTCCTCACCTCTCTCTCTCTCTCTCTCTCTCTCTCTCTCTCTCTCTCTCTCTCTCTACATTCCCTTTCTGATGGGAGCTTGTGAATACAAATAAAAATGAATACAAGAGAGCCCAAATTGAGGGTTATAGTTATAGGCCCAACAATCGAAGAAGACATCATCATAACAAGTCTACGTGTGTGAAAATAATAAACATAAAACTTATCTCTAGGGATAAACTTACCTCTTCAGTTGGAATAATCTGTCCCTTATTCCATCTCGTCATTGAAGCACGTTTAGAATGTCTGGAACGCTTTGATTTCGGCATATCTGTATTTTTTTACAGAAAATTTTCACGCAAAACAAAGTTTTCGAAGTGAGTTTGTGTACAGCGACAGCATAGGGGGCGTGAGAAACAGAAGTCAACTGACCTGGGTCATGCGACGTCATAATTTTGCATAATGTGAGACCGAATCAAACGTCTGAGCACATCACGGACAACTATGTTAGCCAATCAGCAGCAGGGAAACATATGACGGTAGGGAAATAGTCACGTGACTACTACAACTTTTACTACGGGTCACTCACTGCTGTAGTGATAGTACTAAGTTTAGAGGGACTTTTGCACAATACATACACATTGTACCAGCCTTGAACCTTGACACAATCTAAAAATAGTTATAGTAGCAACTCGGCAGAGAGTGAAAAACGGAGCTGGGGCCGAATTGGTGCCGAAATGTACCTGTGTTTGACAGCTAACTTTTGATGATTTTTATCAAATCTCATCGACTTTTGCAGGACCTACAGTTATAAAAAAATCAATAATAAATAATCCAGACGTCCCTGACATATTTTGGTGCTAGAATCCTGAAGAGAAATGGTAGTTCTATAAGAAAAAGGAAAAAACCCAATTTCGAATTTTCATCGCCATTTTAACATTTCAGAACGCGCTCCGGTC
>JAXRKP010001183.1:0-70000 GCA_037039925.1 Doris montereyensis
GAATGTCTGCACATTATTTAATGAATGTCTGCACGATTTATATATTTACTCATGTATCTGTTTGATTATTTATTGTTGTGATTTTACATGTTTCGGCTTCATATAAAAGAACTACTGACCACGTTGGAATCAATTTTTGGTTTGTTGGTTGTTTTTATTTGTTGGATTTTGTTGTTGTTTGTTTCGTGTTTTTTTGTTTCTTGTTTTTTGTGTGGTGAAAATGCTGCCAGATCTCCCGACATTTCGGAGCTGTAAGAATACAGCTCGGGCCTTGTCCATTAGTTTCTTCACACCTATATATGCCTCCTTCGCTGTCGATTGTGCTTCCTAGATAAATGATGTCATTTCTTCTAATTGGTGATTAAAGGTAAATATATATTTATAGTCCAAATCTCTGCACAAAAGCTCTCACCAAAGGCATATCAATCATCTATTCCCCAGCAGGCCATTTAATTCAAAAGCCTTTCGAGGGGCATAGAGTACAGCAGTTTGTTAAGCGCTTCGTATTAACACACTGACAAGATCTTTCCTGCCTTTAGCTAGGTACTCATTCACACCTGAGTCATTTGAGGAAAGTAGAGTGAAGAGGCGTTGTAGCTGAGTGTTGTGAGCTTGTAATAACGACGACACTGTTTCAAGCCCCACTGTTGGCACAGGTGAGTTATTTCACGTTTTACTGTTATGAAAGGTACTTCATTCTACCTTCGTCACTTGACTCAGGTGTATTCCTTTTTAACACTGTTTATTAAAGTGTCCCTCTAGGCATTTAGGGTTAAATCCGCCTCTGCATATATAGCCAGGTCGAACCTCAAGAGTAGAGATTCAGACAGCCTGTGGAAGACTGAGTTCTAGTGGTCAGGTGTAGTACTAGTAGTACATTGTAGTTGTGTGTTGCCAGCTATATGCACAGAAAGATCTTGCCAGTGTGTAAATACGAAAAGGTTAACAGGCTTGTTTACTGTATGCTCCCCTGGGAGTTGAGAAGGACTTTGATTACTTTGAATGAAATGGCCTGCTGGGGGATAAATGATACTGAGGGATACGGACTACAAATCCATCTTTATCTTTTACCTTTCCAAAGAGTGCCATGTTGTGAAGTAAACCCACCTAGGCAAGCCATGGTTGTTGTCGTGATTACAAACTCACAACACTACGGTTTCGCTACAAATACAACGCACCCATCTATCCATTTAACTATGGTAAATATAATATGTGATTCTGTGTTGCGTTAAATTTTAATAAATTCGTTTTCTGTGGATGATCCCACTGATCTCGATCTTGCTGTGAGATACGTTGTCTTTTCATCTATCTGTTGAATAGCTATGTGACAGCAATGCCAGTCCAAGTCATTGAATTATGACCATATAGTACACTGTATACTGTTTGGTTTCCTTCATTTGATCTTCTCATTATCCAGTCTATTTGTCAACAGGAAAGGAAAGATAGAACAGACTCGAAAGCCATCGGTCAATTGTTCCTCGTGCACAACTCTGCATCTGAAATTATTGTAGGAATTCTTGACCATTGAAATGATCTCTTTTGATGACTCATTTGTTTCAGAGTATCTCTCAGTCAATGCTGTCAAATGCTATTTCATAGTCAGCGAAGTTTATTGGTATTAGTGTAATCCTTCACCCCATGGACTGCTCCGCATAGAACATAGAAGTTTGTTTTAACATTTCGCCATTTTCATTTGCATCACCCAGACCATGTATGGCCATTATGTCTTCAAACCAGGTAGTCTGGCTGTACCTTTTGCATTAACATCTCCCATAATTATCCTTTGAAAACCGGTGTGCAAATTTTTGAAGGTGGTCGGAATCTTCTGTCTTTGCTGTCAGTCTCACTTTCATTTATGGGTGCGTAGCATTGATTTATGTTCAAATTGATCCTCCTTTTCCTGCTGATATTATTCTAGACACATGTGCTTCCCATTAGTTTAATGTTTTCCTTGCTATTGCCAATACCATCAGAGCTACCGGGTACGCCCCTTTGTGTGTGGTGTATTTTCCCACCGATAAAGAGAAAAGGAAAATCTCTCCTGTTGTCATCAATCGCTTTTACTTTTATCCCGACTGTATCCATAATCTTGTCTCACAAATGCCCAGGATTTATATTGTGTCATGATTATTTATTATTTCTTCCTTCTTTTGCGACTACATATATACTATTTGTTAGGCATTTGTCCGATTCAACCATGAATGGTTCCGACATTCCAATTCCATGCTCCTACTCCTATTATTATGGGTGTCTTGTTTGATAGGAGAATATTCGTCTTGCTGGCCGCCAGCTTTCACCACCACGCTTCATGAACATTTCTTTGGGAGCATCTTCCTCTCCGAGAAAGATGATTGTTTTTGTTCTCTTGTTGATGTTTTCGTAATGTTGTCAGTACCCAACTCCTAAACCTGTCAATACCCAACTCCCAAATCTGGAGGCCGTGATTTTATAAGAGTTCCTCCTACTCCTAGACAAGTTGCTTTCCCAAGCTTGTGAGTGTGAGTGTAGCCCTGTCTACCCATGGTTTAAAATCAAAGTTTCTTTTCTCCTAGACAGATTGTCTTCCAAGCCATACAAGCTCTACCTACCCAGGAAAGGGTTGGTCTTTTGGATTCGCCTGCTAGTCATATCAATTGACCGTAAGGTAACTTTTATACGGACCGCGTTACCATTCAACAGTCTCACCTTACCCTCGATGTCTATCCACAGTTGCTTATTGGGTATCCGCAGCTCAACTCAACTATATCACATCTAAAGGCTGTTCCACTAACTGCAAACTGTGGACACATCTGGTAGGGGATGATCGCCCCCGCAGGAGTATTCAACATCCAATCACTAGCAGTTAGTAGGAGTACCGGTATGTCAGCTAGACTTGGTTGATGCTTCGTATTCCACAACCAATTATATGTACAAGCACACCCTCTTCGTGACAACACAAAGCCCACACATCCAATGTCACTTGCACCATTATCACACTATTACTAGTATTACTTTTCTTCTATGTAAATGTACTACCCTGCCCTACCCCAGGCCATATCTCAACAGGAAGAGGTCGGCAGCATGTCAAAAACTGGGGGAGGGGGAGGGAGAGAGAGAGAAAGAAAGAAAGAAAGAGAGTGTGTGTGTGTGTGTGTGAGAGAGAGAGAGGGGGGGGATGTTGCCGTTGATTGTTTGGCAATTTTGTATGCCGATGGGCTGTATTTGATGTTGGTCCTTATATTTATGACAAATGTACAGAAATGTACATAATACAGTGGAACACGTTTAAAACCGAAAGTGACGGGACCGGTCAATGTATTTCGGTTTAGTATAAAAACATTTCTAGAGTTGTCTCCCTTGACGTCATGCACACGGCATGGTCTGCCGTGGACCCTATGATTATGATGCACGTTTGTCTTCATTTATGTTTAGTTGTTTTTTTCTTTCTTTTTTCAATTTTATTTCAGAAAAACAAACAGAATTCGGAATTCCAAGTTTCTGGCATATCTCACTTTACTCTGTTCCCCCATCAACCGTTGCTTAAACTGCAGGGTATACGCATTGTGCTTTCATTTCAACATGATTTTCGTAATTATGGACGTAATTATAGTCACAGGTTGTAGTGGTACCGAAGAGCAAAGCAAGAAACATCCGCGTGGCTGAAGATTCGATTGTGGAAAGGAAGAAATTACAATCGCCAACACGCACGGTGTACACTCGTGATACACACGGCTTACACATTCGTGATGGAATGCCGCTGCGTGTGGCCGTAATCAGTGACAGTGCAGTGAACCAGCCTATGACGATCACTGCTCGGTGCCACGCTGATAATTTGCCTCTCGCGCACTGTGTGCAGCAGCCATTGACCGTAGCATCACGCCACCCATCTCTCCCCCCCTCCCCCACTTCTCTCTCTTGCGTGTGATTGTACCACATGTATAGTGTATAGCCTAGTAAGTGTAGCCTTCTTGGATGTCTTGAACTAGCACGGCAAAGATGTAGGTTGATTTTTTGACCGCAACTCAGTGAATTTTTATTTCGGTTTAGCGGTAGGGCCATTTCGGTTTATCGCTATTTGTTTAACAAAGACAAAGAGAAGAAAAGATCGGGAATTCCAAATCCTTTTGGTTTATCGATCTTTTTGATTTAGCTGCTGGTTTAAACGTGTTCCACTGTAACACAAATCGATATTGAAAGGAATTGTGATATTATTTTCAAGGTCAATCCTTTATTGGAAAAATCGAAGAAAAATATGTACTATGATGAACATATCTGAGAGCAATTATCTAAAATTGTTAAGAAACTAAATCAATCAATGTATGCAAAGAGTAAAAAGAAAGAGGAGCGGTACACAACCTATGATGAGAAATACAAATAATAAAGGCTTAAAACAATAAAGGCTATGTGACAGACTTTGTAATATGAAAACTGTAACAACTTTCCTGAATATAAAATTATGCAAAGTAGGTTTTCATTTCTCTGCATCTTTAGTGTTTCCTGTTGTACTTATTCTTTGTTATTGTTTATTTACTTTTTTTACAGGACTTACAACTGTCAGCTTCCCATTTATAAGATTTTCAACGACTATCCCACTTTGCCCATGGATGAATAATAGATTATGACTGCACCTTGCTTTGCATTCCGTCAATCAAAATCATTCTTTCCATATTATGGGCTAGCACCTTTATTTCAAGGACACAGCCATCGACAAGACCTTTTATATATTGTTTTAAATTATATTTAAAAAATATTTTTCATATAAATAGATTAGCAATATTACAACCAACAAGACCTTATAGAGATGAAATTCATGTAATGTATTATAATCATAAATCAGTTCATACTTTATACACATGTATGTAAAACTATTAATATTGAACAGCATCAGTTATTTTCAGAACCATCAAAGATTAAATAAATCTTATAACAAACTATAATGCTTAGGTAGTCTAAAATTCATTCATATTGATGATTCTATTTTTTTAAACCAAACTTTATTACATCTTTGTAAGCACATGGTACTTTGGTAGCCGTTAACAAAGAGAAAAAATTACAGTGCAGCACGCATTTGGCGAATTTATCGGGTCAACAGATTGAGTACTGAGGTCAAGGAATCCGCGATTTGGGGAACAGGGAAAGCATTAAATGAAATGGGGGAACTAAGCTTACAAGTTACAGGGTACTGTACCTAATGACCTTGTGATTATTTTCTTGGCTATGAGGGTGAGGACAGTTATTTTCATTCTCTCTGCCATTTCCAGATAATAAAAAAAAGCAACAACAAAAAAACCCCAAAGAATTATTACAAAAACTTGACAGCGAATTGTGAAAATATATAATATATCGGTAATACAAAAGATGTAGAGAGATTGATGCGATGAGAATGATGCACCAGGGCGTGGGTCAGTTATATTATAGCACAACTGCTTGATCCTCATTAAATCATATCAACCTGCAAGTCCGTCTAACACATGTTGCACTGTAGCTCTTTATCTGATCATGCTCATTTATCTAAGGTTCACACATGGTTTGACTCTTTTGTCATTCTCCTCTACACGCAATGACACAAACTTTTCCTCCTTTCAGACAGGTTTACATTTTTAAAAATCTTCCTTATGTACAGTATACACAAATAATATGCATTTATTCACTTTGCTTATAGTTAAATATACTATTTTTTACTTACACTTCTACTTAGACTATATATTGTAGAGGATGAAAAAAGTCGACAGTGATTTATTGAAGTACGGTAACATGTTGAAAAATCTGCAAAATAAAATGGCCTTCTTATTGATCCTTATTTTCCCGCAGAGGATGATATTTACGATGTCATTAAGAGACACTTTCTGATGCAAGGAAAGGGAAGACGGCCAGATTTACTCCCAAGGTTTGGCTGTGACAAATGGACTCCTATTGAGGCTGTACTTTGTGATGGAGAAAGGGCATCACAGTTTTGGAGAGGTAAGAAATAAAGTACGATAAAACAAAACTGTTCACACAGACATAGTAGCCTAGTCTAATCCGGAAACTGTCCATCGCTGCAAGAAGTGCCGTGACTAGACAGTTTATCGGCAGTCTTCTCTTCTCAATCTTATGATAGTGGTAGAATATGATTTCAGTGACCAGTCCCACAAGACAGGCAAACTCAGAGTATCTTACACTTGTACAAAAAGCTTTGGCAGTTGAAAGTACAAAGACTATGATACGGAGAAATTTCTAACTACATATTATTTTACACCCAAAGACTAATCAAGACAAGCAAAATAAATAAATAAACAAAACACAAAAACTATAACTTTATTTTTCACTTTATGGTGTTCTCATAATTATTTTTTTTCCTTTTCTTTTCTTCCAGCTGAAGACATGGCTAGAAAAGTTGGTGCCAGACACTGTGTCAGTCACTGAAAGCGCATCCGTCATCGGTTGAAGACTACCCTCGACATGTGTTCAAAGAAGTCTACAGCAGAAGAGACTAAAGCCTTCCTCCAGGAGTTCAACTTTCATAAAGTTGCTGAACCAGTAGCTGCGCTTGGTCTGAACCGCCTTCACCTTATAAATATTGAAACATACCCACAGACTGCATTGGAGGATGTGACAAATGAAGTTGTTGTTCTTGAACATTTTCGCTCAAGTGAGAGTCTGCCTGCCATTTTTGTTAGAAAGTGGCTACCACTACCAGTATTACGTTTAGCTTGTTTTAAGTTAACAGATAGTCAAATCCGCAGTAAGATTGGTGCAGTTTTAACAGAGCTTTAATTGCTCTTTGTTTTGATGTATGATACAACTAAATAGCTTCCATGTTTCTGAAGTTATTGAAGTTTTTACTCTCATGATGCGTTATTTCCATACTTTTTTCAATTGCTTTTTAACTTCTGCCTTGCCTAAATGACATTTTAAGGGTTTTGATGTTTAATTAATTACATTACTTAAAGGGAGCTTGGAATTCTCTTTAATTTGATATATAATATATGTGTTGATAGCTATTATGGTTCTGAACCTATTGAATTGTTTTTTTTAAACAGTCTGCATTATTTCTGTAAACATTTTTATCAAGTACTATTTTCCTTTTGCCCTTGGCTAAAGTCCATTTTTAGGAATATACTCATTTGATTAGCTTCTTTATATGGAGCATAGAAATGTCTTTAATTTGATATATAATATGTCATGCTGGCTGTTCTTGTTTTTAACTTATTGAGAATTATTTTCCTCGAAAGCATGTTTTCGGCAAACATTTTTTTACCATTTCAGTTTTACTTTTGCCTCGCTCATCTTTATTTTAAGGAATATGCATATTTGATTAGCTTAATCATTTGCAGCTTTGAAATATCTTTAATGTGATGTATAATATGACCTGATAACTATAATGGTTGATAATCTAATGCCATTTTTGTTTTCATAATTTGCGATTGCTGCTTAAATTTTGGGTCCACAACTTATCAGATTTTTTGCCTTAGGTGTATGTTGATGAGAAATACACTTTTTAATTCATTCATGTCATTAAATAGACATAAAAATTCCCTTTCATTTGATATATGATATGACTTAATAGCATCGTTAGTTGTCGTTTTATTTAAATTATTGTTCGTGATTGCTCAAATTCTTGTCATTTTTTTTTCCGAAAAATAATTTTGTTAATTTTAAATTTTACCACTCAAGTTTTGGACAAAATTTTTTACATTTTTTCTTGCATCATTTAAAAAAAATTAGGCTTAGTCCTGTATATAGTCTTCACATGATTTACAAAGTTCTAACTTTTTCAGATGATTCATCTCATTTTTATGAGCCCCTGAAAATATGTTATCTCACATATTGTGAAAAAATTTTTTCAGGCCAAGGTTGTTTTTTTTCCAACTTTGTTACTTCATATCTTTGTTGATATTTATCTCAACATGTTTTCCTTTTATGATTTGTGTGATTTGCCAAGTCTTGGATTGTGAGCTTATATTCTGTTTACAATTATTAAATTTTATTCTAAATCACCATGAAAATGGCCTAAAATTTCTAAAATGCTGGTTTTTACGTTGCGAAAATATTAAACTTTTAAAAATTCATAACTTCGTTATTTTTGGACCGATTTTGTTGAAATAAAGTTTATTGTTCTTATTTCTACAAGCTCTGTCTTAATGTAACATTGTATTTTGTGTATCTGCTAATTGAAAAAATGGCTTGTGGTACCTACTTATATTAGTATCTAATCTTAAGATACGAAGTTAACAACAGCCAAGATAATGTTAAGCTGAGTTAGTGATAAGTTGAAATCTGGAAAGTTTCTAGGAGGAAATACAATGTATCAAGTAGTAGAAGATGTTAATTGTTAGGACAAAATCATTAATTTGTTTCTTTGTGTCCTTTTGCTGATGCACTTGGAAATTTCTCTGTTCTGTCTCCCTGTTAGTGTTAGACAAAAGGCCTTTGATTTCTATTTCAAATTCCTCTTCATTAGTTATCAGCCTACTGCAGTTTTATTCCTTTTTACCTAGAGTACTATGAGCCCTGGTTTAAGTTAAAGTAAATAAAGAAACAAAATCACTTAAATAAGAGAATAGATGCATATATTACAATATTACTATACTATCAATACTGTTCTGGATTTCTTGTCAGTCTATGATAGAACACTCCAATTATATTCTAACAAAAACTCAAGAAGGATAAAGCAAAATAGAATGAGATCTTGATTTATGCATCAATCTTTGATTCCTTTCTTAATACTATAGGCCTCGAATAGTTTTGATTCACAAAAAATATTCACTAACGGGAGCATTGAGATCATGGAGAAGAGAACAGATTATTTAATTAAGATAAAATCAGCCCTTCAACTAGAAATCAATTCTTCTGGGCATTTAATATAAGCATAAATTATCATGGAAAGACAGAAGAAATAAAAATGATAAATACATGTACATGTACCACTACCAGTACATTATCACAAACATTTAACAAATATTTCACTAAGCACATTCTGTTTTCCCCATCCCTTTCATAAGGGTATGGCAACATCTATTGAATAAAAACAGAATTATTTACAATATTCTCTGAAATCTTTGTTATCAGCAGGGAAAAACAAAATGACTTGACATTTTGATCCAGTTCCAATAAATACAAAACTTAGGAGCATCCCCCCAACTATGGAATGCTCAAACTATAGAGGGATATCACTACTTAGTGTACCAGGAGAAGTATATGCCAGGATACTGGAAAAAGTAGAGGATCAGATTGAAGAACATCAGGAAGAAGTGTACAAGATCACATATTTACAATTAGACAAATAATAGCAAAATTCCTTGAGAGAAACATTGACTTGCACCTGTGTTTTATTGACTTACAAAAGGCATTTGACATTGAGGAGGGACGAACTATGTCATTCCTTAAAAAAGGACATAATGTAGAGTAAAATTTAACAGAAGCCAATAAATGTTTTTACAATAAACCAACATGTGCAGTGAGAGTAATTGGAAACATTTGACAGGGTTGTATCCTAAGTCCTCTTTTGTTTATCACATATATGGATTCAGTCGCAAAGGCATCCTCAAAAATGAAGAAAGTGAATGTAGGTACATGTATGTGGAAGCTCAAACCAGTAAATGTGGTAATGCTTTCATTTGCTGATGATTTAGTTCTGTTTGAAAAAACAGAAAGTGACCTTCAGTCAAATATCAACATGATGAATAATGAACTAAATAAAAAAGGAATGTGAGTAAATGCAGAGAAAACCAAAACAATGCTAGTAACTAGGGAAGCTGAAACTAAAACACAAAATCTTAAATGGGGCAGGGAGAATTTAGAACAAGTTCAAAGCTACAATTACCTACGACTGAACTAGGAGTAATAATTAACTCAAAGAGAAGAAATCAGCCAGAGAATCCAAAAGGCAATGACAATATATATAAACATCTAGGAAAGGCATTTATAAATAAATAAAATGGCAGTATACAACACAGCTTATTGTCCTCTTCTCTATGGCAGTGAAATCAGGACCTTAGACAGCAGTGAATACTGTAGAGTACAAGCAGCTGAAATGAAATATCTGAGAAGAGTAGAAGGGAAAACTAAAAGAGACAAAATCAAAAACACTACACTAAGAGATCAAACTAAAGCAGATGGCATAAAAACTAAGATAGAAATAGAAATAAACCAACTGAGATGGTTTGGGCATGTAAATATTGTAAACAGAATGAATGACACTAAAATAGCTAAATCAGTATACAGTGCTAAAACCCAAGGTAAAAGACCAAAAGGTAGACCTCGGAGAAAGTGGGAAAATGATATAAAAAGAGGCATTTAAGCAAAGAAAGTTAACTTTCACGGAAGGAAACAGAAAATGCCAGGACAGGACAGCCTGGAGAAAGATCATTTCGGGCATCTAAACCCATACAGGTGTGAATAAAGTCATTCATTTAACTTTCTTCTGCTGATCTTTCAATGTAAGAAAACTTACTCAATGTAGAGCCAAGTGTTAAGTCGATGAAAGGACCAATGCTTTAAGTATTGGCTAATCTTAAACGTAAGACACAGATTTCACACTTAGCCAGCCACAGGGAGGCAGGAAACATTACATGAAATTATATTGAAGCCAGGTAGGAACAAAGTCTAAATCGTTAACTTGTTTTGTCAAAGTCCATTGTTACAGTTTTCATCAGGAAGTCAATGGCTAAAAGAAACAGAAAGGGAGAAAGAAGACAGCCTTGATGAACTCCCGTTTTGATGCTGAATGATTCAGACTTCTCCAGCATGTACTACTTTCGCAGTCACATCTTCATATGATTTCTGTATAATTCTTGAAAATTTTGTGGGCACTCCATAATGTCGCAGGAGTTTCAAAGAGAATCCCTATGGAGACTGTCAAATGCTTTCTCAAAGTCAATAAAATTGATGCATAATCGTGAATTCCACTCTAGCGGTGCTATTTTGTCTAAATCCTGCTTGCCCTTTTAATCTTTCAAGGATAACCCTGTTGAGAGCCTTTTCTGGAACTGACAGTAACATTATCCCCCTGTAGTAAGTACACTCATTGAGGTCTCCATTTTTAGGTAATTTGACAGTCATTTAAAAATTCTTCCTTTTCCCAGATCTTTGTGAAAAGGCTATGTAACAAGGAAACGGATCACTCTGTATTTGTTTTCAGTGCTTTTCCAGGTATACCATCCGGTCCTGCTGCCTTTCCATCCTTAATCCTTTCAATTGCGTGTCAAATCTTCGCTGGTGTTGGGGCATCTGTAGCTATATCTAGGTCTTCTATTGCCTTCTCTATGTTTGGGGCTGTATAGGTGTAACATGTATCTTGTTTTTAGATTATTGTTGAAAGCACATAATGATTATCCTATATAAGTGAGCTTAGATCACTTAAAAACATTTTGTCCATAAGATCTGATTAGAAATAGCACGGTTAAAGTTGAGGCTTGTACATCTGTTTCATTAAAATATGCCCTGTCCACTATCAGCAGTGATCTCAGGGTGAATGAAGAAATAATAGCAAGATGAAAGATAAGTACGAGAGTGAAAGGAAAAAAAAGGGCCCACCAGCAACACCAGTCAAACGCCAACCGAAGTTGAGGAGACAGTAATATGAAAGGCGAAGAACAAGGTAAAGTGGTAAGACCTATAGATGTAAAAAGTGGCACCTGCCAACCACCTGTTGAGCTGAGAGAAGATGGACAAAAATAAGATAGTCTGAATGAAATGTGAGGTATATTATTTTCTACAAAGAGGGGGAGGCAATTTTTCCCCTTCCACATAATTACATAAGCAGAATCCCTTGACATTATTTCTAAAGACTTTCCATGGTTGAGTCGGCCATTTGCTTCTTACCTTTATATGACTAGGTCATCAGCTGCAGTTTGCTGGTGTATGACATTTCAGCTTTAAGACTTACGGTCCATATACTTATGTGAAGCGATTGTGAGAAAACCTCTTCATTCTTCTCATTCCCTCAGCTATTGAATTAAATAAAGGAAATTTTAGCCTTTAAAGTGTAGCTACTTTAACAAAATTTGAATACTGAGCTAATAAATCATTAAACACAAAACACGTATGTGTAATGACAATGGGAGTGACCCTGAAGACAATATAAATAACAAGGAATTCAGACATAGACTACATTTTTAAATTTCAATCGTCAACCCCTATTTCCCTAAAAAGACGAAAAAAATGGTATGGTATCACATGTGAAACTCTGGTTCAGATCAAAACTTACGGGGAATAAAAATAGTGTTAAAATATTTCCCTCTTTGGTAGGTTAAGAAATGGACATGCATCTTGATGCCATCCACGCATACGACATGTAATTAGGGCATATATTAATCTTTTATTCATAGTCTATATAAGCCACACAATAAAGTACCACACTTGCATGCCTTACACACTAAAAATTGTTTTTTTTTAACTTGAAATGTTGTAACTATACCATAGACAGAAAAAGTTTTTTGAGTGTAAATAAAGTTTTAAACAGACATCACTGAGATCTTGGCTACAGAGGTTCCAAATATTCCTCTGACACTGATAATAAAACATGACCCATGAATCAAAAATATTTTCATTAAGATATCTTCTTAATACAACAACAATCATTTTCACAAAGAGAAATGTGATAACTCTGTCAGTGTCACTGTCATTTGTCTGATCTTCAACAAATTACCCCCTTCAGGCATGTAGTCTCCTGACTTCAAATTTCTGGCCTGAGAATTTTGGAATGAGGTAGTGGTAAGTGTATATGCTGGTATAATCAATCTATTAAACTAAATTTGAAATAAATGCATTTTTATAATGCAAACAGCCTTGTAGCAAAACAAGGCCGAACACATAATGAACTTGCTATTCAATCCATTGCTCTTCAATGCGCCGCTACAATCCTGTCCCAATCACTTCAATGCGCCTGATCTGATAACGAAAGTACCAGTGTGATTCAAGATGATTTATGTTGAAACTACAATTAATAAGTTGCTTCTGTTGCTTTAAGGAAATGGAGAGTACATTAAAATGAAAATGGATATGAACTGCTTCACTGGTTAACGAATCGGTAAACTTTTCAAATTTGAGCTCCTACATCTCACACAAATGATAACCCACAAAACTCATACATCTCAAACTTTAAGTCATGAATATATAGAACAAACCAAATGTTTTGGCCGAGGAAACATTTAACTTGCGTGATTACTCAGAATGTCAAAATTTATTGACACTAGTAGTTTCTAATGCAAAACTGAATGGGCTTTCCTTTTTCTGATTTTGCTAAGGAAGTGGGTCTAATTTTTAAAAGCCTTGAACGAGCTTTTAACTTTGAAATCGGCAGGAGTTGAATCAGATTGTGAAAACAAAATAAGCTTTACAACGATACCATCACTGGCGTTGTGGTATACGAAAAAATGAGGGCAGTTTGGACTACAAAGTCAAAGATAATACGGATGCATGAAAGAATTATTTCAGAATCTTTTAAAAGTATTTTTTAAATCAAGTTATTTCAAGTAGTATGTCCACAAGAAATATTCTACTGACACCATATTATTGTGTTGCACGAGTTCCCCCGTTTGAAGTGATGGCACTAATGACAACACTAGAAAAGCAGCTCACGCAGCCAGTGCGATGGCTGCCACACACTAGTTGGCTCCCTGACAGTCATCACTGCGGTGCGAGGCTGCCCACAAAGTTTACTTATTATCGGCTCAATCACACACACTCTCAAAACAGACAGCTCACATTTACATCCCTCTGGTGATGGACTTGTCCTAGTAGGATCATTCCATTTTACAATAGGGGTGATCAATAAATGAAAGTTGTATAACAAGCTTACTTCATGCATAGTACAGCTGTTAGCATCGTTACTACCAGTTGTCCAAGGCAAAGATAATGATGGACACACCCCTTTAGAAATAGACTCAATCGAAAGCTTTTTGGATGTAAGCTGATGAGCCTGAACGTTGTCCTTTTTCCTGTTTACTAAATGGTGAACCAATCAGAAAGCATTATTTTAAAGAGTTTAAGACAGTAAGAAGGAGGAATATTCAGGCCTCTCTTGACCAGTCCCTCCTTCCCGGCAAATGCCGGGCATCGTGCTGAGAGATTTGTGTAGGCTACAGGCGTAGCGCTGAACAGAGTGCTGTAACAAACCGGCATTTACCGGTCATATCCTTACCAGGGTTAATTAAGCCTTGAATAGCAATGGGTTAACTTAAAATCGTGTTCTCCTCTAACGCATCAAAAGCCATATTCTCCAGAACAATGACAAGAAAGATAGGTTAACATTACTAATCATACTACTGCTGACATAATCCTTAAAAGACTAAGGTTAGCTGAAGCAACTGTCAGTAGTGTCAGAACAGAATGGTTGGCCAGAAAAGTACTGCACACCTCTGACAATGGCATGGTATGTGATGATGTCAAACAAAGGGGAAACATATTGAACAATACTTGGCTTTGAAAGAAAAACAAATACCAAATAACGCGATTATCATTGCTCTACACAAAAATCATGAATCTTAAATCAGCATTGATTGAATGTTATGACTTAAAGGGGGTACAGGGATGCCACCAATCCAACACTTTTACAGCCAAAATGTCATCTAGTGTGACTACGGTGTCTGACACAGCAGAATCTCCTGCGGCAACACTCGAGTCAAAATGCAACCAGAAGCGATGACGCCCTGAAGCCAGCACTGAGAGTCATAAAAACCTGTAAAAGATGATAATGTTAAGAAAGAAAAGAGCAGATGAAAATGGATTTACGGATTTATGAACAAACCAAATCTGTATTTTTCGGAGCACTTGGCAGCTTTTTTCTTACTTTATCAGCTCCCATTCTACCTTCCAGTGTATGGGCTAAGATGACCGAAATGATATTTCTCCAGGATGCCCTGTCCTGACATTTTCTGTTTCCTTCCGTGAAAGTTAAATTTCTTTGCTTTAATGCCTCTTTTATATCTTCTTTCCACTTTTTCCAAGGTCTGCCCTTTGGTCTTTTACCTTGAGTTTTAGCACTGCATAATGATTTCATTCTGTTACCATGCCCAAACCATCTGAGCTGATTTATTTCTATCTTAGTTTTTATGTCATGTTGTGTTTCTGATTTTGTCTCTTTTGGTTTTTCCCTACTACTCTTCTTAGGTATTTCATTTTCGGCTGCCTGTGCTCTACTGTATTCCCTACTGTCTAAGGTCCAGGTTTCACTGCCATAGAGGAGAGTAGGACAATAAACTGTGTTGTATATATACTGCCATTTTGGTTTTTGTTGACAAGTTTTGTTTACCTATAAATGCCTTTCCTAGATGGTTATATATTCCACTTGCCTTTTGGATTCTCTGGCTAATTTTTTCTTTCAGTTTTCCCTCTGAGTTAATCATTACTCCTAGGTAATTGTAGCTTTGAACTTGTTCTAAATTCTCCCTGCTCAATTTAACAATTTATGATTTAGCTTACCTAGTTACGAGCATTGTTTTGGTTTTCTTTGCATTTACTCTCATTCCTTTTTATTTAATTCATTATTCATCATGTTAATATTCGACTGAAGGTCCTTTTCTGATTTTCCAAACAGAACTAAATCATCAGCAAATGAAAGCATTCCTACATTTACTGGTTTGAGCTTCCACATACCTACATCCATATTCTTCATTTTTGAGGATGCCTTTGCGACTGAATCCATAAATGTGATAAACAAAAGAGGACTTGGGATGCAACCCTGTCTTACTCCTATATCTACATCAAATTCTTCAGATACATTTCCAGCTACTCTCACAGCACAGTTTATTGTAAAAACTTTTAATGGCTTCTATTAAATTTTTCTCTACATTGTGTTCTTTTAAGAAATGCCATAGTTCGTCCCTCCTCACAGCGTCAAATGCCTTTTCTAAGTCAATAAAACACAGGTCCAAGTCAATGTTTATCTTAAGGAATTTTGCTATTATTTGTCTGATTAGTCTAAATCCATATGGTGTTCCTCAATCTGATCTTCGACTCTTTTCCTTAGTCTCATTTCAAGAATTAGCATACACTTTTCCTGGTATGGTAAGAAGTGGTATCCCTATAAAATTTGAGCATTCCATAGTTGATCCTTTTTGTGTATTGGTACTACTGTTCCTTTTCTTCCAGTCCTCTGGCACCTGTTTTGACTTTCATGCTTGTTGACATATTGCATGTAGTAGTTTGTCTGCCTCTCTCCTTTGGTTTTTAATCATTTCTGAATTTGTTTGATCTGCTCCTGGGGGCATTTCCTAATATCACTTTTTTTATATAGCTGTTAGGAGTTCTTCCATTGAGATATCTACATCTTCAGCTGTCTCATCTCCATTACTTGTTACTCTTAATAATTGATCTGTACCTTGTTTCATATGTTCTGAGGGATTAAGTAATTTTTTAAAATACTTTTTCCTTTGGAGTTCTTAATTTGTCTTTATTGGGTATGCTTTGGTCTCTCTCATGCTCTTCATTGCTCCCCAGAACAGCTTTTGATTTCCTTGATAGCTTTCTTGAAGTCTTTGTCCAAACTCTTCCCACTGTTCCTGTTTTGCTTTCCTAACTTCCTTTGGCGATAGTTCTTTTACTCACGTAATCTTTCTTATCCTCTGGCCTCTTTGTTTGCAAGTATTTCTTCCAGGCATACTTCTTTTCTTTGATCTTAGTCTTGACATTCTCATCCCACCTTGCTGTTCTTTTCCTATCTCCTTTGATTTGTTTCCTACCACAGACCTCTTCAGTACAACTGAGGAGTGTTTCTGTATACATTTGCCACTTTTCTTTTATTGTGCTTTCCTTCAGATCCATCTGCCTTTACTGATAAATATTTTTATCATGGATTGGTATACCTGTTTTACAACTGATTTATTTAGTTCTTCTATTTTGAGTTTAGTAGCTCTCTTCTCTTTCCTTTTCTGTTTGTTTGTTTCATTATGGCTATCGCTAGGTGATGATCACTATATATTTCTGCTCCTGTTTACTCTTGCATCCATTGTACTGTAAAAAAGGGAGCTGATAATCATTATATAGTCTATGAGTGACTTTTCACATGTCTTCATTTACTCTTCAATATTTGTGGATATCTTCATGAGAAAAAAAATGTGTTAGCTATTTTCATGTTATTCTTTAGGCAAAAATCTATTGGTCCCTCTCCGTTTGGAGAAGTTGTTGTCTCTTCCTTTTCACCTATTACTCCTGATGTTTCTACATTGTTGCCTACTCTAGCATTTAAATCTCCTAAAACCATTAGTTTCTGTTTGGGTTTGAGATTCTCTGCAATTAGTTGTAAATCGTTTTCGAAGATATCTTTTTTCTTCTTTGGGGCATCTTCGTTTGGTCCATAAGCTATTAATAATTTAATTTCTCTTCCTTTTGGTTTAATATTTACCTCTAATAGCTTTCTTTCTTTCTTTATCAGCTCCCATTCCACCTTCTGGTGTATGGGTTTTAGATGCCCGAAATGATCTTTCTCCAGGCTGCCCTGTCCTGACAATTTCTTTTCTTCAGTGAAAGTTAAATTTCTTTTCGTTAATGCCTCTTTTTTATATCTTCTTCCCACTTTCTCCGAGGTCTGCCTTTTGGTCTTTTACCTTGAGTTTTAACACTGTATACTGATGTTACTATTCTATTGTCATTCATTCTGTTACCATGCCCAAACCATCTCCGTTGATTTATTTCTAACTTAGTTTTTATGCTATCTGCTTTGGTTTGATCTCTTATTGTTGTGTTTCTGATTTTGTCTCTTTTAGTTTTCCCTACTACTCTTCTTAAATATTTTCATTTCGGCTTCCTGCACTCTACTGTATTCCCTGCTGTCTAAGGTCCAGGTTTCACTGCCATAGAGGAGAGTAGGACAATAAACTGTGTTGTATACTGCCATTTTGGTTTTTGTTGACAATTCTTGTTTACCTACAAATGCCTTTCCTAGATAGTTATATATTGCGCTTGCCTTTTGGATTCTCTGGCTGATTTCTTCTCTTAGTTTTCCTCTGAGTTAATCATTACTCTTAAGTAATTGTAACTTTGAACTTGTTCTAAATTCTCCCTGCCTATTTAAGATTTTGTGTTTTAGCTTCCTAGTTACTAGCATTGTTTTGGTTTTCTTTGCATTTACTCTCATTCCTCTTTTATTTAATTCATTATTCATTATGTTGACATTTCACTGGAGGCCCCTTTCTGATTTTCCAAACAGAACTAAATCATCAGCAAATGAAAGCATTGATACATTTACTGGTTTGAGCTTCCACATGCCTACATTCATTTTCTTCATGTTTGAGGATGCCTTTATGACTGAATCCATAAATGTGATAAACAAAAGAGGACTAAGAATATAACCCTGTCTTACTCCCATATCTACATCAAATTCTGCAGATATGTTTCAGCTACTGTCACTGCACATGTTGGTTTATTGTAAAAACATTTAATGGCTTCTATTAAATTTTGCTCTACATTGTGTTCTTTTAAGGAATGCCATTGTTTGTCCCTCCTCAGTGTCAAATGCCTTTTGTAAGTCAATAAAACACACATGCAAGTCAATGTTTCTCTCAAGGAATTTTTCTATTATTTGTCTAATTGTAAATATGTGATCTTGTACACTTCTTCCTGGTCTAAATCCACTCTGGTGTTCTTCAATCTGATCCTCTACTCTTATCCTTAGTCTCATTTCCAGAATCCTGGCATACATTTAGTTCTTCCATTGAGATATCTACATCTTCAGCTGTCTCATCTCCATTACTTGTTACTCTTAATAATTAATCTGTACTTTCCTTGTTTCATATGTTCTGAGGGATTATGTAATTGTTGAAAATACTTTCTTATACAAGTTTTCATGATTTCTCTGTCTCCTTTCATTATTTCTCCTTTGGCGTTCTTAATTTATCGTATTGGGCATGTTTTGGTCTTTCTCATGCTCTTCATTGCTCCCCAGAACAGCTTTTGATTTCCTTGATAGCTTTCTTTGTAGTCTTTGTCCAAACTCTTCCCAATGTTCCTGTTTTGCTTTCCTAACTTCCTCTTTGGCGATAGTTCTTTTACTCACGAAATCTATCCTATCCTCTGGTCTCTTTGTTTGCAAGTATTTTTTCCAGGCATCTTTCTTTTCTTTGATCTTAGTCTTGACATTCTCATCCCACCATGCTGTCCTTTTCCCATCTCCTTTAATTTGTTTCCTACCACAGACCTCTTCAGTACAACTGAGGAGTGTTTCTTTATATATTTGCCACTTTTCTTCTATTGTCCTTTCTTTTTAGATCGATCTGTCTTTCACTGACAGATCTTTTATCCTGGATTGGTACATCTGTTTTACTATTGGTTTATTTAGTTCTTCTATTTTGAGTTTAGTAGCTTTCTCCTCTTTTCTTTTCTGTTTGTTTTTTTCAGTTAATAATCTCATTTTGGCTATCACTAGGTGATGATCACTAAATATTTCAGCATCCATTGTACTGTACTGTAAAAAGGGAGCTGCTAACTATTATGTAGTCTATGATTGACTTTTCACATCTGTCTTCATTTACTCTTGTATATTTGTGGATATCTTTATGAGGAAAAATGCATTATCTATTTTCATGTTATTCTTTAGGCAAAAATCTATTAGTCTCTCTCCATTTGGAAAAGTTGTTGTCTCTCCTTCTTTACCTATTACTCCTCCTGGTGTTTCTACATTGTTGCCTACTCTAGCATTTAAATCTCCTAAAACCATTAATTCCTGTTTGGGTTTGAGATTTCTGCAGCTATTTGTAAATCATTTTCGAAGATATCTTTTTCTTCTTTAGTTGCGTCTTCTGCTTTGGTCCATAAGCTATTCAAGACTAGTGGAACTAGAAAGAAATGCCATAACCTCAATTTTAATATTTAGACCTCAAATGGCCTATTCCATGTACCGCATATTCCTTAAAGAGTGTTTTCTTTTATAAATTGCTTTATACTCATAATTTTTACATTTAATGTTGAAAACTTGTGCATTTTTTCCTTTTATGCATATATCTATGTTATTTTGATTTTGTTTCAATTATCCACTATATCAAAGATTGCAGGTAAATTGTTTCTCTAAATATGAACTGAATAGATCCATAAAATGTTCCAGAATAGAGCTTTTGAAATTTTCACGATTTCTTGGTTTCCATAGCACTGCAAAATTTTTAACATAATTTAACAGCATATTTTTTTTATATTATAGTTTTTACTTTTGACCTAAAAATCAAAAAGTTTGCCCATCGCTGGCCTTTGTGCAAAAGATGTATTAAAAAGATAAAGATGGATTTATAGGCTGTATCCCCCCGCACAAATGTCAGCTCACCGATGTACACATCATTTATCCCCCAGCAGGCCATTTCATCCAAAGTCCTTCTCAACTCCCAAGGTAGCATACAGTACAGTAAACAAGCCTGTTAAACTTTTCATACTACCACTCTGACAAGATCTTTCTACCTATAGGCGGGTACTAATTCATACCTGTCAAGTGAGGAAAGTAAAGGGAAATACCATTCCTAAGAGTACAATATTGTGAAAAAATCCCACCTGGGCCAGCCGTGGGGCTTGAACCAGTGTCGTTGCGATTACCAGCTCACAACACTACGATTCAGCTACAACGCCTCTGCAAAGTGTAATGGTAGTTTTGTGATCTAAGAATGGTGTCTCTGGACTTTCACCACAACATCTGAATCTCTGCTGTTAACTTAGAGTTTCTTAACAAAAGAAATATAGCTAACCCATATATACATCCTTTTCTAAGTAAATACAGACTTATGGACTTGGCTTCTATACATACTTTTCTAAGTAAATACAGACCTATGGACTTGAAGCCAAAAATATATACGTACTATGTTTTTTTACAGTTTGGTTGGCAGCTATGAAATTAGAATGAGCAGAATGGAAAAGGAAAAGTCAAAGTGAAAAGATTTAGGTCTCATCCACATACCTGCTTCAATAAAAGTCCCATTACTGGGGGTGCTGAGGCAAAGTGGCAACAGATGACCTGAAGGACACAGCAGCTATTTTCTGGGTTGAAAAAGAGGTCGTTGAAACCTGCCGCAGGAAAATTTAAAACCAATTACCAGGAAAGAATATATTACTTGGGTACACAAAGAAACAACATTTTTTAACCTAAAAAGAATACACTCTACTTACTAAAATAATGCTTAAAAATAACTGAATAAAGTACAAACTTAAAGAAATGTCCTGTACTTTCACTGCACATTGGTGGCATGAAAAGAAAAAGTTATTCAATCTCAAACACCTCAAGAGAACATTAAGGAAATAGGCAGGAAAGATGGCGCAAAAAAACGTCAATGGCGTTCAAATCCCTAAAAAGAACTTCTGTTTATCATTCAAATCTTAAAATTTGTTCTAAATGGTTTAAAATGTAACTGTTGATGTCAAAGTTGAGATATTTGTTGTAAGAAATATTTTAACTTTTACAAAACCTTCATTAATTATACACTTTATTTGACATGGTTGTGGTTATCATTTTTGCTGTTGTAACAATGGCTTTACCGTGAGAAAGGTCTTGCTTAGTAGGAGCTCTATGAGTCAATGCACGAAGAGAAGGTTTTCGGAACTTGAAACAGAACTGCCAACCCTTGGTTGCCGGTTGATGCCAAGCAAGCAAACATCTGTACCCTCTGGGAGTGAAAATGACAAATATAAAATACATGGACACCATGTTACTCCATTTTTGTGTTTAGACAGTATTTAGTATTTTAAGATTATCATACCCGTAAACACCTAAACCCACAAGTGTCTGAACACTGATGACATAGATCTAAATAATTGCTCCATTTTACACAATTTATTTTAAGTTTAGTATTGCTATGTATATACACACTGATAATGGGTGCGGAAGCTAGTTACACTTGAGGGAGAGGACTGAAATAATAACCAGGTTTCCCCCTCACAAATCCTCCATTGAAATAGAAATCACCACCTTCATCTTTCTTTTCCTATCAAGCCTACTTTTACGCTACATTGAAAAATCTAAATTCATATTTTTCAGTCCTTTCAATTTTTTGGAGATCATCATCATGATAGACTATCGAGATCTAGACCTAACCTAAATTATTTCTGAAAAAAATTCCTGCATACATAAAAGCCCCCTGAGGTATCTAACTCTATCTAGATCGAAATGTCATAAAGTAGACAAAGAAATATGTAACACTGCATCTTCCATATTAGGCTACTAGATCTAATACTAGGAATGTCCAGATCAAGATTGTCTAGACCTTAGTCTTAGGCAAAGTGAAAGTTACCAGGCCCAAAAAAAATAAAAACGTAGAAATGCCAAAAGCAATTTAAATCAAGCACCAAATAATTCCTGTAGCTTTTAATTTTTTTGCATTTCTCTTTGGGATGATAAATTACTTCCTGCCAAACATCTTAACTTATAGAAGTTGGAAAAAGAGTGTTTGAATGGAGCAAATGAGAAGTGTGTGTGAAGATACCTCATAGAATGATGTGTGCGTTCAGTGTCATGAAAGAGAAGTGTCTGCGTTATCAGCATGTGTATTTCACCCAGACATATATGACACAGCAACAGAGAGGAGAAAGAGAGACCAGTATAGCGTTTTACTTATCGCCACTAAGAAAATGACGGAAGAGGGGCTTGGCGAGACCCACGCTCATGCTGGTGTTCTTAATGACCCTTTTAAAATATTTTGTTTTCAAGATTGGTGAATTTCCACGATTGTTGAAGATTTACAGACATGGACCCTTTAGCGTTTAAACCAACAAAAAAATGACACGAGCAAAAACCCAACTGAAAGTTCAAAGCAACAGAAACCGACACCTGTCAATACAGGCCCACATTATTCAACAGACAGAACCCGACAAGTGAAACACCACTTTGTTTGTTAGCTCTAATTGGTCACATGGATGATGCTGTTGTTCTAAATTTAGAACAGAATACAAGATTAAAGGTTAGGGCAGTTTCAGGTGACCAACTGAGGTTAGTGGTGCGAAAGTGCAGACCGATCCATATTTTTTGTGAAGATCAGCTGGCAGGAAGTCGGGAAAATGTAAACAAACCGGGTTGCTACAGATGAGAGAAGTTGAACGCACAGAGCAAGATGGCCACTGTTTAATGTGAACACGAAAGGTGTAAAGGTTGTGAACGACCACAAGCAATGAAATAGAAAACATAATCTTTTCAGGATACAGTAGTTACCACCTAAATGCCCAGTGTGTGGGAATCATTACCAAGTTGTTTGTTTTAGAAGAGTCCTCAGTTTTACGCAAAATTGGTTGTGAGAAATAGGATACCTGGAAACCATTTAAGTTCTTTAATGTTTAGGTGATGAGCACATGTGAGGATTGACCATTGTTTGCCACAAAGACCCAAAGGCACGACGGATACGGCCAATGCGAGATGGGAGACCAGTAAAACTGCTCACACATGATGCGTGCCCAGTCCATTAAAAACGCCCGGTAATTTCGTGCAACTTGTGATATCAAGAACAGAGCTGCAGGCGGAGTCTGGAAGACTGTTCAATTTTAATTGCCTTAGTGACAACCCAGTGATCCAATGGGACAAAGGATGTGCGGTACAGTGGGTGGAGAGGAGATTAGTTATCTTTTTATTACATTACATTGGATAGGTATATGTAGGGTGGTGCATGGAAAATTTTTGACCAGCATAAATTAGCCATATTAGCAATGGGATTACATTATAATAGAAAAAAGAATTCTTAATCAATTACGAACAATTTTATGGTAATTTGGAGAAGATTATATCTGTAGTTTCTGTTGAGACTGGGAATTTAGGAAAAATATTGGTTTTGAAACAGGCATTTAGAGGGGCAATTTATATAGGGAAAAATGGTTTCACTGAGATTATGGGCATTTAGAAGAAACAGGCATTGTGTTGGCAGACATTTGGGCGATAACTATCAACAACGAATCAAATGATTTCATCACCAATAATACACCACAAATTCTTTTTGAAGATGGAAGAATAAAAAAACTAAATATTCTCTTTGACCAGCACTTTTAAGGGAAAACAGATTTGTACACAAAGAGTTATCCTTAACATAGATGCCAACCTTTTCAAATACAAAAGCAGACTCTGATCATGCAAACCAATTCTAACGCACAGTGGCTTTTAATATTCCAGGATAAATTTGACTTGAAGAAAACACATCTGCCAATCACTGGCCTTTCTAACTCAAAATGGCACATCTGGACATTCACCAAAATATATCTAATCTCTGTCATTAACTAAGAGTTTCTTTAAAAACAAAATACAGTTAAGGGGATATAGTGCACCTGGAATAGGCCATTTGGGGTGTAAAATATCAAAATTGAGGTTATGGCATTTCTTTCTAGTTCCATTTCTTAGCTTTTACTTAAAAACCAGTCCTAAGTCTCAATTGCTGTCTTTTTGTGAAAAAATAGTCTTTGAAGACAACAACCATCACCCGTTTTGTGACAAATTTTGAGATCCTCACAAGCCTATATAACCCCTCAAATGAAATAGGATCGTCCCATTCATTTACACACCTCTTCGTATGCACCGTGCTTTTCATGTTGAGACTAGACAGTCAGCGACAATAGTATTATTTTGCTCTAGTACAATATTATTGTATTCAGAGCTGCTAACACAGTCCACACTTCCATATATGGGCAAACATTACGCTCAAATGCCACTAATATCTGGGCGAACAGTTGCAAAGTCTCTCCCTCTCACTCACGGCTGGCCCGTTCATCCAATCAACTCATGCGTGTATTTGCGTTCTCACGAGCGACATTGGTCACTCAATTGGGTCATCATGAATGTTTCATTCTGTTTTCAATGATCATAATATTTGATTACAGAATACATTCATTCTATTCTATGCATCATTTTTATTATCATTTGATGCATGTTGTTTGATATCACGAGTACAAAAAATAATTTGTGAAAATAAAGTTGTGTGTAACGTGTGTTTTAGTATGCTGAAGTGATTTTTTTTTGCTTTTGAGTTTAGGTGTTTGCTTTTAGTATGTACATGAGTAACTGTCAAAATACAGTCATCCTATATCCTTGAAAAGTTTGTAGCATCCTTGGTTGCCATAGAAACGGCCGCCATTTTAGATTTTGATCCAATTTTCAAAATCTATCTCCCCCTTAGTTATGAATAAGATCACTCCAAACCTGTGCAGATTGTCTTTTCCATTCAATATCTAAAGAGTGACGTCTGTTTTTAAAATTTGTTTTGGATACTTTAAAAAAAAGGACATTTTGAAAATACTATATATCGTGAATGTACAAAAACGGCTTTTTTATTACAAAAAAAATAATTTCTCAAAAAATGTACAACATATAGCTTAAAAAACCAACATCATTCTATTAACATTGACAAGAGGAACCTGTGTGCCAAATATTATACAAATCGTTCGGTAAATGGCTGAGGAAATACATTTCTGGAGAAAAATTGAAGTAAAAAAATCAAAAGAAAATAACACAAAACAAACGCTTCAGACGGGTTTCCTTTGTTATAGCAGCCCCCTTACTCTTTCGACAGTCTCTGGCATTGTTACTAGTGTAAAGAGGATTTTAAATATAGGTTTAGATGTGCACTGTTGTGAAAATAGACGTCAAAATGACCAGTTTATTGTTTTTCTCTCTATATTCCATGCTTGTGCACGTGTTAACATACACACTGATGCGCAACGCCTCTTACATCACACAGCGATAGGCCGAAGCGACGAGCAGTGTTGGCAGAAACCAGGTCACCTCGGTGTTGTCACATTTATATACAGGTTTTTACTGCCATCTTCTCAGTCAGTGTTGGGGTAATTTAGGTCAAAATTTATTTTTTTTTACCTTCCCTCGCCTACAAAATATTTAGATTTTTTTTTTGGTCCTATGGACGTTTTTCTGCCATGAACTTGTAGATAAATGATCGTTCTACCTCGAATATGCAAAGAACAGAAAATCAACCTTCAGGTTCCAAACTCGCCAGTCCAGGTGGTGCCCCAAGTTTTTCTAAATAGCTATGTAAAATAAAGTGTTAACAAAAAACATAACAATTCAAGATGGCGGCGTGTTTCCCATGGTAACCAAGTAAACAACACCATGTAAGTTCATGGCCAGGAGTGGTGGTCAGGCGCGGATGGCGAGCCTTCCTGCTGGCCGGATATTCGCGTCTGGCACACTTGTGTGACGTGTTTATAACATCTACTAGTGTCTGGACCGAATGCAATAGACTTCCCCACCCACCTTTCTATGATTTACTTGCAACATACCACATGTTATCGGCAATTATTAGCATTAAATTGAGTGTGGATGGAATTTTTTCATGATTTTCAGCTCAAGATCAGACTGGGTTCTAAGGCAGATTGGGCTGTACCATTACGGGTAGTTTTATATAAGAAAAATTCTGTTGCTGAAACAGCGAGTTCTTAGGTGGACCGGGTTCTCAGGCTGACACGACTGTAATGGTCCGTTCTTCTAGACTGAAAACTAGGGTGAGTTGAACGAAAGCTTTGAAGCAGGACCAGGGGGATTTCATATAAAGTTAGATCATTGGTAGTACGCTTTCTTTTCATGGCGAGGTGATGGGTGACGACACAGAGGTCGCGGGTTCGATCCCCTAGTGGCCAGGATTTTTTCTGTCTTTGCTTGTATTTGCCTCGTCTTTGTTCTTATGGGGCTTTCATGATATCTTATGACATTACCTTCACATACAAATACTAGCAACATGGTTAGATATTTGATGAATAAGTATGAGCAGATTTCATTTACCTTTTAATGCATGAGGTTCATCATCCAAAGGACCCTTGCCTTTAACACGTGACACAAATGGACCGTGAAGATAAAACAAAGAGTTGAATGACACGAGACCTCAGCCCATGAACTCTCTCCATACTGGTTGGCTTTAAATGGCTTGGCAGCTTTTGGTCCTCTTTTTTCCTATAAAATCTGAAATGTATGTTCCAAAGCATGAAAAAAGACACATTGTGAACACATCTCTTACACTTTTAACAACATCCTTCTTCAAACGTTGAGATGATTATTCTCAAATACCAATGGGAGCGTAAATGAATGAAATATATCATGTTGTTCCATATTTGAGATTTCAGTCAATATCATATGTTAATATCTCATTATAAAATAGAACAAAAATAAGGTCATTAGTCAGTGTTGAGTATAGGGTAATCAGCGGAAATTCTGATTTCTAGTCTGTCATTGTTTTTCACACTGCCTTTACTTTCGCTGAGTGCTAGCAATTTTATCTATTCACTTCGATGCTGGGTTGACATGAGAGCCCCCAAAAAAACCCCAACAAATTTTTATTTTTAAATGCCGTGCTAAGGACTTGGGTCACATGTATCATGTATATCTTCCAAAATGAGTTACCTGGGCCTCTACCACTTATAATTCAAAGTAAGAAAAGTTACTTCAAGGCCCTTACAGCCCATAGAGTCGGAGCGCATCCTGGTTTTTATAATGTGAAACGGAACAGGTGATAATAATCACCTCCTGAAAGGATGCTAGTCTGTCACAGATATTTTTTCCCAAGCTGTTGTTGGTACCCATGTCCACCTGGGTCGAGTGGGGGAAATGAGCTAAAGTGTTTTTCCCAAGAAACACAATATTGGACCCAGCATTGCTAGGGATTCAAACCCAAGAAGTCGTGATCCCAAGTCTGGCAACTTAGTTACAAGGCTCACACTGACAGATGACCTCTTAGGGTAACCCCAATTTTATTCATCATGTAACCATATCTGCATCTGTATAATACATTGCAGAAACTAATAATGACGTAATTACAATGGACAGTTTATAGATCTGAAAATTTCAATTGACGTTGAGATAATCGAGAAAATTCCAGTCAATGATGGTACGGATGATGAACAAGTTTCTGTAGTTGTTTGTAAATGATGGTGGAGTTGTGTCCCGCAGGAGTATCCCTACCTGAATCCATGATAAAGGTTTGTTAGGATGTTGCTACGCTCAAGTATTTTTGATATGAAATACGTGAGAGATATAAGTTTGTAGATTTTATGGTTGATGATACGTTTGCTTTTAACCAAGCCTCTGGTAGTAGCCCAGTGTCTATGGAACTTTTGAAACATAACGGCAAGTGCGGGATCGATTTTGTTCGCACATTCTTTAAGGACATGGTTTAGGATGTTGTCAGAACCTGTGGCTTTCATTGTGTCGATGTCTTTCGATAGTCTTGCTACTCCCCATTTACTGACTTTGATGTTCGAAATGGTCTTTTCACTGCTGGCATTGTTTTCTCTTGATCATCCGATGTGAACACTGATTTGAACTGGTCAAGGAGTATTCAGGCTTTGGCTTGAATCTCGCTGTGGTGAGTGCCATCGTTTTCCATAAGAGGGGAGACTCCAATATCATCACACTTTTTACTTCAAACATATCTCCAAAATGGTTATATATTTTCTCTTTGAAGTCCCTTGAGAATGATGTTACTCGTTAATTTATATTCTGCTTTCCTCATCTCCTGTTTTGGTGTATTGTTGAAAGTCTTGGTAGGTCGTCCAGTTTCTGTTGATCTTTGATTGCCTGTTTAATTTGGCATTACGCTGTATTCGGTTGTTTAGTCAGGGAAGAAACGTAAAAAAATTTCTTTTCTCATATGGAATGTAGTTTTCAGTGCCTCTGATGATTTGTGTATGGAAGTAGTCCCAGAGCTCTTTCAGTCAAGCGTTTTCTGTGTATTTCTTCATTACTATCATTGTTTCATCTTGGTAATATCATATTTCAATGCGGTCCGATCAGCCTTTCTACATGGGTAGCATATCTTTACTGCTTGTTTATATACATGTGTAAACAAAAATGAAAAAAAAAGCATACATGAATCATAAGGGGAAAATGTTACACCATTAAGGATCGGTAATGTATAAAATGCATAACTATGTTATAAACAAGTGTGATGAAGATTAACAAAAAATTGCTATTAGTTTAGCTTTCTCCTAAACTAGTGGATTTCCAGTATGACTTCGCTTTGACTAAGGGAGCTAAATCATTTCATAAAAAAAGAAAGGAAAATGTCCTTTAAAACATAGATTTTGAAATTAACTTGTCCACCAGTGAGGTGATCTCAGGGTGAATTAAAAGGAAAAAGAAAGATATAAAGCTTAAGTGAAGGAGTAAATGGAAAGAAGCAGGACCTACCAGAAGCGCCCGCCAACCGCACGCCATAGATTTCAATGTTTGACGGATTCTAAAATCCCTCATAATTTGGCCCTCAATGTTTCAAGTGAGAGTTGAAGTAACAAGAGCATATTTACACACGAAAATGAATTTTTGCTTTGTTAAATCAGATTTGCTGTACCCCATAGTCTCTTTTTGTTTGTTTTAAGATAACATAAAGATGGAATGACATTTGTATGGTTAAGGAGATAAATAAAAGCAATAATGTGTGAAAGAAAAATAATCCACCATAAAATCCTTTACCGTGTAAAAGTTTTCTCCAAAATGTAGAAGTTTCAGTGACAGCATAAGCATCTCTGCATATACAGGCAAAACTTTGTATATCTTTAGGACTAATAAAATTTGACAGATGGAACCATAAGTCAAGGTGGTAACTTAAACCATCATCCTTTTCAGTATTCTTTTTCCTGCTTTTAGTATCTTTTCGTGTGGAAATATCTGGAATTGTAAAGAGAACAAAACAAGATTAAAATCAGTACTCCTACTCCTAAACTTATTAGTTTGATTCCGATGCAAAATATATTTTATGACTAAATTCATCTAGATATAGAGATAAAGAGAGACAGAGAGAGACAGGTGGAGAGAGAGAGAGATATAGATATAGATATAAAGAAGGAGAGAGAGAGAGAGAGAGAGAGAGAGAGAGAGAGAGAGAGAGAGAGAGAGAGAGAGAGAGAGAGAAAGAGAGAGAGAGAAGAGAGAGAGAGAGAGAGAGAGAGAGAGAGAGAGACAGAGAGAGAGAGAGAGAGCGAGAGAAAGAGAGAGAGAGAGAGAGAGAGAGAGAGAGAGAGAGAGAGAGAGAGAGAGAGAGAGAGAGAGAGAGATGCAATTATATTAATTAATACTTTTCAGGTCTATGTACGAATTCACCGTGAGGACTATCTTTCTCAAAAATGCTAATTAAGACCGTTTTTATAACCTTCATTATAACACAATAATAATATCTTACTTCTGTTAATAGTGTTATCATGAAATATTGGGTATAGCATTGTTTTCTGTATACTATTAGACTTCATTATCTGTATTTCATAGACCAATGGGACCTTGGATTATATTAGCCACTTTTAGAACCAGCTTAATAAATCTAAATGTCACCCAATGCTATGCCCCAATGAATGACAAGTAGGAAGATGTCAAAGAAGATTTCTACGAGCAGTCATGCAAAAGCTGGAAGACATCAAGTCGAGGGACATTTCAGTAATGGAGATTTCAACGCCAAAATAAGGGATGACAACAAAGGATTTGAAGAAATCATGGGAAAGCGTGGATTAGGGACAATGAATGAAAACGTAGAAATTTTTGTGGACATGCGTGCAAGCTACAACCTTATGATAGGAGGCAGTCTTTTCACCAGGTCAAAAGACACAGAACCAAATTGACCATCTGTGTATCAACAAACGATTTAGATCCTCTCTCAGCGATGTTAAAGTTCATCGAGGAGCAGATGTCGGTTCGGATCACCACCTTGTTATAGGGAAAGTAAAGTTTAGACTGAAACGATACAGAGACACACCAACAACTATAACCAAGAGGAAATACGCTGTCAGCCTTCTAAGGAAGAAAGGAAAAAAAAAGAAGAATTTTCTCTCACAATTTCCAATCGATTTGAGGCTCTGACAGGATTAGAGGATAGTAACATAGAAGACCTTTGGAAGGACCTGAAAGATGTGTGGACAGCAACATGTGAGGAAACTCATTTTGAAGAATTAGCCAGAGGCCAGTGAAGTGGCAGAAAAGTGAAATATGAGAGATGTCTATGCTGTAACTAAGAAGCTAACAGGGAAGTACAGACAAGGAAATAGTCATAAAAAGCAAAAGCGACAATCTTCTCACGACAAAAGAGGAACAAAATGTCTCGTTGGAAGGAACACTTCTCAGAACTGCTGAATCGACCATCACCTGCACAACCCCAAACATAGAGGAGGCAATAGAAGACCTAGATATAGCTACAGTTGCCCTAACACCAGCAGAGATTCGACATGCAATCAGAAAGATTAACTCTTTTCAGGCGGGTCCTGTATGTTTGCATGCCGCTGGTCACTCTAAGCACACCTACACTAATGGTGGGTCCCAGTACATTTACTTCACTCCCGGCCTTCCAGCAAGACAAAGCATTAGTGGCGGGTCCGGAGATAACTGCACTGCAGTGCACTCAAAGACAGGTTTGGGAATGCCTCTATTCTGACCAATTACGCTGATCAACCCACGCCACACCAAAAGAGAAAGTCTATTATTCTAAAGGGGTAAAAGTGATAGTTCATTTCCGAATCTAACACACACTCGATATATTTCTTATAAGAGGAGCTCTATCTCAAATGTAGGGGTGTGGACCCTCTGCAAAATGGACAAAACCAAAGACTCTTGTCTTCGTACGAGGACGCAACATCTTAACAGATGTCAATTCCTTTAGTAAAAGCTCCACCAAGAAATAGTGATTGATATAAATAAAAGATATCAGTGGCCAATCACATTGCACACCTATGGTCAGTCTGAATGGAGGGCATGACCTTCAGTCAATAGAAAGAAATCATGTTCAGGGTTGACCAATCAGGGGGAGCATTGTGTTGATGGTTATATTGTCAAACGTCACATACGCTCAAAATATATCTCCACATCTTTTTTTCACATAAGAATGAACAGATTAGAGTGTTGAAAGTACAAGGGAAAATTGAAGCTTTCATCTGAGTTCAGCGACCAGCAACAACGGAATTTTAATCTCTCAAACAGGTCCATTTCATGGTCATGATGACATGTGGTATCTGGACAAGAGGAAGGGCGGCTATTTGAAGTGTATAGACATTAGACACTAAAAGGCTCTATCTTCCTACTGTATTGAAAGGATTAAGGAGGGAGACTTACATCCAGACGGGGGAAAGATGAAAAACCACTGGATTGCGAAGGGGTGGGGCTGTTTGGGGAGGAGGTGGATTACTATTGAACTGTAGGAAGAATACAAAACCATGGTCACTCGTGTCATTGTAAAGGAGAAGAGAGGGTGATACTAGCGATAGACATAGGGTAGAGAGAGAGAGTTTTCAAAAGCATGGGAAACATGTAGCTGAGGAAAAGTGTCAGATCTGGGATAGAGCGTTGCCGCAGCTGGGGTGATGCGCATTTGCGAAAGCAATAAACCGGGGGCCTGTTTTTTCATCATGGAATGTGTTACCTATGCACATTGGATTGGCCATGGATTATCGAAAGGCGGTTGGACATTTCCACCCACTAGTATAAGTATTACAGTTCCGTCATTTTATTTAGAGGTGAGAATGAAAATAAAAATAAAGATAAATGTTGTGTATTGAAACTACTACATAAAATTTGACACAGCCAGCCACGCTACTATTGAATGACTGGAATAAAGCCTGACCATGCAGCCATGCTATTATTGAATGACTGGAATAAAGCCTTACCATGCAGCCACGCTATTATTGAATGACTGGAATTAAGCCTTACCATGCAGTCACGTGCCTCCCCCCTTCCCCGCGTTATATGTTACCTCATCTGTCTCTCTCTCTCATTTTCTCCGTCCTGTCTATTCGTCTTTCTTTATCTTCCTCGTTCTCTTTATCACTTTATGTCTCCTTTTTGTTTCCTTTCCTCTTTCTCTCTCCCTTTCTTTCACTCCCTCCTCTCTCTCATAGCAGTTGTATTTTGTTTTCTTCTTTCTTTTTGTTTATTGTTGTTATGAGGCTTGCTCTGTTGATGAACATCGCATGAAGGGTTGTTGCACCAATGACTCTATTAGCATTAGTTTCGTCCAGCATTGTTTAGTGCTTATTTGTTTCTATGTCTCCTTGCTGCTTATGACAGTTGGGCATACTGAAGAAGTCTCGGCCCTGACCCATTTTCTATCTATTAGTATTATACTTTTCATATTCCTCTTCATTAATAATGGGCCAACTGCAGTATTTTTTTCCTTTTCATGTTTATTAAAAGAAGGCTGTAATAGATGTAAACAATGTTAGTAAATAATGCATTATAAACAAGATGACAATAACCATAACAAAATTAATTGCCCGCTATGTCACCTAACTCAACGAAGATCAAAAACAATCACAATAATCACAAGTACGCCGTGGTCAAGCACGGCAGCCTCATCAGCGGGGCAAGAAAACTATCGGTACCAGTGCGGAAGCATCCTACACAGCGGAATGAGATTATTGATCAGCATTGAGATCAGCCGGCAGATTAGCCTTACAAGGATTAAGAATGGAAAGGCAGCAGGACCGGATGGTATACATGAAGAAGCACTGAAAACAAAAACAGAGTGTTCCGTTGCCATGTTACATAGCCTTTTCACAAAGATCTGGGAAAAGGAAGAATTTCCAAATGACTGGAAAGAGGGTCATGTTGTCAAATTACCTAACAAGAGAGACCTCAATGAGTGCACTAACTACAGGGGGATAATGCTACTGTCAGTTCCAGAAAAAAGTCTCAACAGGGTTACCCTTGAAAGATTTAAAAGGGCAATTGATGCCCAACTACGAGATGAGCAAGCAGGATTAAGACAAAATAGATTATGTACTGACCAAATAGCCACATTGCGCATCACTGTTGAGCAATTGTTAGCGTGGAATTCACCCCTATTCATCAATTTCATCGACTTTGAGAAAGCATTTGACAGCCTCTATAGGGATTCTCTTTGGAAACTCCTGCGACATTATGGAATACCCGCAAAACTTACAAGAATAATACAGAAATCATATGAAGATGTGACTGCAAAAGTAGTACATGTTGGAAAGTCCCTGAATCTTGCAGCATCAAGACAGGAGTTCGCCAAGGCTGATTTCTTTCTCCCCTTTCTGTTTCTGTTAGTCATCGACTTCCTGATGAAAACGCAACAGACGGGAGCAGAAATGGCATTCAATGGACTATGACAAAACAAATTAACGACCTAGACTTCACTGATGATATCGCTTTGCTTTCACACACGCACAAGCAAATGCAGGAGAAAACGGATGCCATTGAGACCATAGCATCATCTGTGGGACTCAGACTCAACTGCAAGAAAATCAAGACTCTTCACAACTGCAAAACCTGCAACACTCTGCCAATAATCCTAAAAGGAGAACCACTGGAAAATATGCAAAAATTTTGCTAACTGGGTGGCATGATTGATGGCAAGGGAGGTGTGGAAGAAGATGTCAAAACCAGGATACAGAAGGCATGACAAGCATTTTTAAGCCTTAACACGATGTGGTCCAGCAAGAGTTTACCAGAAAGAATCAAACTAAGGTTATTCAACTCAAATGTCAAGTTAGTGCTAACATATATGCTCATAAACATGGAGAACCACAAAAAATACAATCATTCATAAATAGAGGTCTGAGGAGAATTGTCAAAATATTCTGACCTGAAGTTATCTCAAACATTAATCCATGGGAAAGAACTGGATTGAAAAATCAGCTGGAAAAGATTTAAAACGAAAGAAACGGAGGAAGATAGGCCACATGCTTACAAAGGACTCCAACACAATAACAAGACAGAGCATTACATGGAACCCACTTGGAGTAAAAGATCCAGGGGTTGGCCAAGGGCTACATGAAGAAGAGAATTGGAGGGAGAGATGAAGAAGACTGTGCAAACATGCATATCTATGGAGAGGCTGGGCCAGGGAGAAATGATTAGATATTATTTGTTGATGGCCTATGCCTCCCAGCGAGCTAAAAAGGCATTTGAGTGTAGTATATATATTTTAGAGACCAAAACATATTTTTCTCGATTGTGGCTAAACGAGAGATATAGTCCGGCTGCACATACAGCACTTCATTTGATAACGGCAGTATAGCTGGATCACTCACAACAATATTATGAGTATATAATAGTAATAATAATAACTATTACATCACAACAATAAAATGTAATTTTATATTCCTTTCCATGTAGGTCAAGACACTAACTTTTACTCATCCTTTCACTGCCACATTGAACTTTATAATAACTGTTTGCTATTTATGTTACAACCACAGTCCTCTCCAAATATACCTTTTTTCATTTTTAAATCACTTTGATGGCCTGTACATTTTTCTTTGAATACTCTGGACAAGCCTACATATGAGGTAATTTCCCCTTCATGAAAAGCCTCTCAATATTTCTTTTATTCTACTTCTGAATTTATTTTAATTGGTGCTAGCCCTCTCTTATTATTTACTTGACCATTCCTCCTTTAAATGCATTACTTCTACCATTGCTTTATTGCTTTCTCCACAATTGTTCTTTAACAATAAGACGTTAAAATGTAAATTCACTGAATTTATCTCAGGCGCTTTAATATGTGAGTGTACAATTGTTTTCAGGTTTTCAAGTGAGCTCTTCTTTTTAAAAACTGTAATTGGTCCAATTAGTTATTCTTAAATGGATAATTCGACAAGATCTAGATATAGTCAAAGTTATTTTGATCTGTGCAGGGAACCGAAGTAGTCTGATCCTTAACTTCCTTTGTTGTGTTTACTTGTACAATCGAACCTCGTTTTGCGTCAACTGTTGTGCCAGTGGTAACTTGGCATTATAACGAAAACACAATTTATCAGTATTACAAAATGAGAAAAATAATCAATATTTGACTAATCGAGTAGAAAAAAACGATCCCTGACATGGCAATGTAGGCCTAATGCATGTGAAATGGCTATTGTAGCTATAGTATTATGTAGAAATCGTAGAACTGCCCTGTCTCTTATGTAGTCTAAAAAAAACAATCCGACAAAAACACCCCAAATTCAAAATAGATTAACCTAGGTTATGACATTGCTGTGAAGTTTTATTCTTGCTACTCAATTGGACCCAATCATAGCCATGCCTATCCCGCCAAGGTATTGTCAGGATGTCCCAATCTGGGTCTATACTGATGCCACTCTTCATTTGGCTGACCAGGCCTAAGCAATGGATGACAAACGTAGTCTCCAAACCTTAAGTGGTCTCATTCTCAAAGAGAAAAAGCCTTGTGTCACTAGTGCCAGTGTCATTTCTGTAAGTGTAAGAAAACTATGACACACAATCATGTCAATGATCTTTGTGTCTATGTGTATAGTGTGTGTTTGACTCCGTCATCTGTGACCGAGCCAAACTACATTCTACTTATACCTGTTTACATCACTTCCTGGAAGGGGGAGGTGATGCACAGTGGCGGTATGATGAGCTGTATTTTACAAGAGTTTTGAAGGAACGTTCCAGTCAAATCATTGGCGGATGGTGGTGTAAAGAGGAATTTCATTGTTTTTGTAGTGTCAGACCAAAGTCAAAAGCTGGCAGTAAAACGAGGTTTGAATGTATTTATAGAGAGAAGCACTTTTATCGCATTGCTGATTACAAAACAAGAAAATCTTTATGATCTATGCGCTTGATCTTAATTGCATGGTCTATGAAAAAGTCGTGTCTATTCCTGTACTGTTCATGTTTGATTAGATTTCAACCCAGTGTTAGGTATTCACTGATTTTACTCAATGTTTTGTTCTCATGCTGTAATCCTTCTCGACATGATATTGCTTTAGTGTTTGTTATCTCCTTTTATTTTTACAGGAGATAGACAGTAAGAAACTGTTAAGTCTGAGACAGCGACTATTAAACTTATATTTTTTAATAAAATCATTGTTGACATTCGAACATTACAACAAGTCATCTGCCTTCCTTATTGTCATTATATAGCTGTGTGTTTGGAACGTGAAAGAGGCTATGCGACAATAAGAAAAGTTCATAAGATCAGTTTTCAATATTTCTACAACAAAGACAATTATGGCCTCTCTTTTATGAAAAGGAATAAAAACAGTATGAGGAAATTTCATCCATCAATTACCAATTTTATTGACAACCAATTTATGTATCTTAGTATCATCTAATTTTCGGTTTTTAAAATGACATTCTTAAAAATGTGTGTGCATGTTTCTGCATTAATGCTACATCTATAATTCTGGATCTCAAGACACAACAAAATAATTAATAAATACATACATATAACTTTGAGCACAATTTTTCCAACAACAAACTTGTACCATCTGATGCTGTTGATGTATCCTCTTGCTCTTCACTTTCTTTGCCAGCAATATCAAAATCCTCCAAGTCCTTTCAAACCAAGATAATTCCTCTCTCTCTTTTTCTTCGAGCATTTTTTTGCCCGCTTGCCCTTACCAACACTGCATTTAGATACGACAACAACAAAATATCTGAATAACTGGTCTGAGTATTAGTTGGATAAACAAAACATCTGCATGATAAGTCACTTCATGACTTTGTGATAGTGCTAGTTCATGACATGATGATAACAGATATGTTAGTTTCAAGAAAAAATACATCCTGCCATGAATATCATTGCCATTATAAAACATCTACCAAGTAGTTTTAAGGATGATGGAACTATTTGCAGACAATGCGTATAAAATGTGAGTAACTTGGACTGCCTAAGTTAACAAGCGTCTTGAAAAACCCCTCAATAAAGTACAGAATAACTTTAATTCTTGTATAAAAACATATAGCATAATATATTATAAAATATGCACTTATCCAAATTTGATACATTTTCGATAAAACAATTACAGAAATGAAATACAGTCATTTTGTGCATTTAGATATATAAAGAAGACAATAAACAAAGTGAGGAGAAAGACAAATCTGTAGCGACGTCAGTAATGACTAAAAGATGCACACAAAAAGAAATATAAAAAGAAAGAATAAAAAAGAAAAAGGGAAATTCAGTATGTAAGGTGGCAGAATAAAAAAGGCATTGAGGGACAATTTTTTTTTAGTTCGTTGAAATTTACCCTGTGATCACAAGAAGATTAAAGATAATTGACAGAAGGAAAGGAAAGAAGTAGGACCTACTGGTAGCACTTGCCAAATGCCCATGAGAGACCAACAAGGAAGAAAATATTGAAAAACAGTAAATGAAAACTAGAATTGCAATGAAATTAAATGCAAGAAAATTTTTAAAAGTTGCCTGGCTAGTAATAGCGTAGCACCTGTTGAATGGAGGAACAGGGAAATTTAATTTGACTTATTTACATCAATTAAATCAAACCATTCTCTTCTCTGTTCTTCATAAGGTTTAAAGATTTGTTTAGTTTCCTTGAAATTTACCCTGTGGTGATCTCAAGATGAATTAAGAGGAAACAGCAAGATGAAAGATAAGTGAAAGAATGAAAGGAAAGAAATAGGACCTAACAGCAACACTTGCCAAATGCCCGCAGGTTTAGGGGGACATGGATTGGTGAGTTTGTTACCACAATGGCGAATTTCTGTTCTATACATATTCAGGTAGAACAATCATTTTTCCACAAATTTATGGCAGAAAAATGTCCATTTGATATATAATAATTTTTTTTCCAAAATATTTTGGAGGTGAGAGTATTACCTACTCTCACCTCCAAAATATTTTCGAAGAAAAGTCACATTTTTTACGTCAATTACTCTATCACTAACTGAGAATATGGTACTGAAACCCATATAATGTGGCACTAAATGGCAACACTAGTTTCGCTTTGCTGCTGAGAACACACTTGCCAATCAGGCTTAGTGCTGAGTAACGTAAGAGGTGTAGGGCAAGTGTTGCCAGTCGGATTGTTTGTAAACATGCGGACAAGTATAGAAGTAGTGGAATAACCCCCTCCCCCCAAAAAAACACAACCCAAAACAACTGGTCATTTTAACGTCTGTATTTACAACAGTGCACATCTAAACCTAGATTTACAACCTCTTACATTAGTAACAATGTCAGAAACTGTCAAAAGTAAGGGGGCTGTACAAAAAAGGGCAGCCTATCAGAAGTGTCCTGTTTTGTGTTATTGCATTTCCCCTGAAATGTAGATTTTTCACACTATGTATATATATATATATATATATATATATATATATATATATATATATATATATATACATATATATATTATATATATCCATATATATATATATATATATATATATTTTAAATTCATAAAAAAACAAACTACCCATCAAGATATCTAAAAAAACAACCTGATGCCACTCTTTAGACACTGAATGGAAAATATGATCTGCACAGGTTTTGAATGACCTTTTCATAATCAAGCGAGGTGATAGATTTAGAAAATTGGGTCAAAATCCAAGATGGTGGCGCGAGGAGATATATTTAGAAAATTGGGTCAAAATCCAAGATGGTGGCCATTTACATGACAAACAAGGATGCTACAAACTTGTCAACGATATAACTAGATTTTGACGGGTTGCTATATATATATATACTAAAAGGAAAAACCCAAACTCAAAAGCAAACAAAATCTCTTCTGGGGAGGAGGAGGAGGGTGGGGGTGGTACCTAGATTGGCAAGTTTGGGACCAAAATGTTGATTTTCTGTTCTTTATATATTTGGGTAGAACAATCATTTATCTACAAGTTTATGGCAAAAAAATGTCCATATGACGTACAATTTTTTTCTTACACAATATTTTGTAGGTGATTGTAGGTAAAAACAGTCAAAATTTTGACGTAAATTACCCTAACACTGACTAAGAAGATGGCACTGAAAACATGCATAACCTTCCAGCTATCAAAAACATAACGCCACATCTGGGTACATGGTCTATCAACACACTGCCCTCATCGATTTTGCCTAGCATGAGTGATGTAAGAGGTGAAAGTCAAATGTTTGGGCGATAACTTTGTAAACATGAGCACAAAGAAACTGGTCATTATGATCACATCTAAACCTAGATTTATAATCCTTTTTAAATTAGTAACAATGTCAGAGACTATCAAAAGAGTTTGGGCTGCTACAAGACGGGCAATCCGTCTGAACTGCTTTTTTGTGTTACTTTCTTTGATTTCTTTGTTCGCTTTTTTTCTCGAAATATGTAGTTTTCCCTTTAAATTTCTGTCTCCTCCGTCATTTACGAATCGATTTGTATAATATATGGCACACAGGTTCCTCTCGTCAATGTCAATAGAATGACATCATTTTTTTAAATGCATCTTGTAAACTTTTTTAGAAAATATTTTTTTGGGTAATAAAAATGCCATTTTTGCATATAAACGATATATGTTATTTTCAAAAATTCATTAAAAATCCAAAACATCTAAAAAACCTGACAACATTCTTTAGATATTAAATGGAAAAAATGATAGCACAAGTTTTGAGTGATTTTATTCATAACTAAGTGAGGAGAAAGATTTAGAAAATTGGGTCAAAATCCAAGATGGCAAGTGTTTCCTTGGCAACTAAGGACGCTACAAACTTTACAATGATATAGGATGACTATATTTTGACATTTATTCATATATATATATTAAAAGCAAAAACCCTAATTCAAGAGCAAAGAAAAATCACTTCAGGACCCTCCCCCCCCCCCCCATAAAGAATTAAATTTAATTAAACCTGAACTCCAGAGATCAGCCAAAAAAAGAGGCTCATACACCTGAAATTCTTGATGTTACCTTGTTCTGCTTTGGCTCCAACAACTGATTTCTTAAGGCGACTGCATGATTGAGAAAAATTGACAATCAGCAAAGTCTCTGAGGCTGACATCTTAAAAGGAACAGAAAGTAAATTATGATATAGTATGCCATCAAATCTTGATCTCCACAGACATGTCTAATAATAAAAAACAGTCATACTGAGCTAGGAAATGCTCTACGCATACTGTATGTCATGGGAATACAATGGAATGAATTCTGTGAACGTGACGAATAAAGTACATGATGTCATTGCATATTCTCAAAGAAAATATTCCTTGAAAAAAGGAAAAAGAGCTGAAGTTGCGATAAAGTGAGTGGTCTTTAATGAGGTATAAAGTGCATAATCTTACTTCTACTTTCATTGAAAATATTCCTTGTTTGAACTTAAATCAATAGATGGTTAAGAACGAAAGCATAGATCAATGAGGAGTTTAGCTCCTCCCACAGAACACTTTTAGTGTTCTGTGGCTCCTCCTGCCAATCTGTCCCATGATGCATTGCACAATTTCCAAGATCGGTGTAACTCTTTTGCATGGCTGGTTTTTACTAGTGCTATTCATTGTATACTGACAACAGAAGATGTATGCGCTAACTTTAACACTTAAATGTTATCGATCTTAACATGTGAATCAACATATATGACTAGATTTATTTAGATATAATACATCATAAAATTGGGGAAAATAGGTGCAGTGGCATCTTCGTGACATTCTATGCGTGTCATTTCATGACTTATTCTTGCCAGTGTCAGCCGGGAGAGTAGAACGCTAGATCTACTTATTCTAAAGTGCTTGCATTTTCACTCTTTCAAACTTTGGTAATCTATATTGCCCAAGTCTGACTATCTTGTGTTGCCATAGAATCTAATTAATAATTGAGATTTTTATATCACTCTTATAAATAAATAGGTTGTATCTCCCTGTGTCTAGGTATATTTATATTAGGTTCTAGTTCTTCTGTCAAATTTAACGAGTTGAAAACAATAGGACACGAAAAAAAGGGGAATAAATTTGAATGTAGTACATGGTTCGAAAACCCGTACCTCTTAGTTTCTTCTGCTCGCCAATTAGGTCACGTTGACCAAGTTTAGCTACCGGTCAGACGGCAAACGCAAGCCTTACCTGTCGGCGTTGCGGAAATACCTATTGAAGGATCATATTATATTGTTCTTTTTTCACCATATTTATTAGTCTGAATGTCATGCGTGTGGTCACCAAGTGTGAGCTGAGTACTTTTCCCTTGTGCCCAAAAATTATACCCAAGACATCGTTCATTATTACGCAAGAAGAGTTCAAAGTTGGTCTAGGAAAATTGAAATTAATAGCGGACGATATGAATTTAAACTTCAAAATCTCGAAAACCGAACTTGCAATAATTACCAAACTAGCAGAAACTTATCTCACTACATTTGTAAACCTGATGACGAAAACACATTGGAGGTTTCATTTGAAATGATGAAGCTAGCCCTGTTTAACTAAAAAGCACTGCGATATAAGCCCTTAACAGAGAGAGAGAGAGAGAGAGAGAGAGAATGAGAGAGAGAGAGAGAGAGAGAGAGAGAGAGAGAGAGAGAGAGAGAGAGAGAGAGAGAGAGAGAGAGAGAGAGAGAGAGAGAAGGATACATTTTTTAGCTAGTTATCGATCGATATTATAGAATTTGCCCAATACTATTGTACTCTGTGACGTTTTTAAATATGCAAATAATTGTAATTGACTTCACTTATTCAACAGAAAGAAGGTGAACCGTTGATATTATTGTCAAACATGGTTGACTCAAACATGCATGTATTGTCAGAAAATGGGAAGGACTGTGAACAAATAAATAATATAAATATTATAAACCTGTATTTCATATTGTTAAAAGTGGGTGGGGTTCTAAAAAAATTCATAACTCCAGAATTGACGATGAAACCTAAATGAATTTAAACACAGGCTGATACAGGAATCTTAGCTCTTGCAATTAAACTTTGACGGCTGTATAAAGTTCCGTTTTTTATAATTAGACACTAATTGCTGATAAAGCCTACTCAATTTTTAAAATATACCCACTCACAAAAACCACAAATGATAGGAATACGGATTTTCACAAACACAAGAACAGACATTAAGTGTCTGAGTGGGAAAAAGTAAGACTAAAAAGGGTTTTATGCCTTAATTAGAAAGGGTTGAAGTTGTGCAATTTTTGGCGCATTTCGGTAGCGGTGCCGATCATTACCCAAGGGACACATTGGCGCTTGCAGACCCTTGTCAGACGGCCGGGCGCTGGTAATTTATTAACTGCACCTGACTGCAACTAAGAGGTCAGGTTTTGTGTTAGAGCTCGACACTGTGAGTAAGGTTGAGACATTTAATAATTTGTTAGAGAATTTGAGAGTTGAAAACAGACTTCACAAAATGTAAAACTACGGGGCGGTTAGCTCATTTCAGGTATTCCCAATTAGACCTCACATGTTTGGCCGTGGTAACACTTTTGCGTCGCCACATTTCCTCAATACTCAGTGCAAACAAAGAAAATAGATAATATATTAATCTTGTTAAGCGCCAGTCAATAAGTTATAAAAATAGGAACACGTACAATGTTATGTTCTACTACTCTATTATTTCTAGTTTTTGTTATTATCATTACTGATGGTTATCCTGTTCATTTTCCTTCTCTTATTATTATAATAATCATCACCACAAATGTTAGTATTATTATTTACAGTATTAGAATGATTATTAACAAGAGTAGAAATGGTAGCAGTAGTTATACTGCTTTTGTACCTTATTATTAATGAATAATGACGTGGTGTACTCACTGTGCTCACATTTTACTATAATTTAAAAAGGGATTCACGCTCACACAAAAGAGTTCCCATCAATCTGTGTCTGAAATAAGGGCAAATAATTTTGCGTGCTTAACGCCCCATTAAAATTGAACTTTGTTCCCATCAATTCATATTGAATTTTAGTCATTAGTGAAATGCAAGAAGTACAATTATACACAACTATGGAACTGCTCCCCTAAGTGAGCGACTAACTATATGAACTGTGAATGGCCAGCATGAGTTGAAAATACCATGTGCATTCATTTGCACATGAAAGAATCCAAATTAACTTAAAATTTAAACAATTGAAAACAATTACAAGATCTTATGTTTACATAATCACGGATTCAGGTCTGGATACTCCTGTGAGACACAACTACTCATCACAACAAATGATTTATTATTTACTCCAAGCACAGAATGCGGGTGCTCAAGTTGACGTGGGAATGCTTGACTTTTCCAAGGCTTTTGATACAGTCCCTCAAAATAAACTCCTGCACAAATTGTACAAATATGGCATCCGAGGACCCTTACAAACACGGCTGACAAATTTCTTAACAAAGTGAAAAATGACAGCAGTACTGGAAGGAACATCATTAGAAGACGTCCCTGTAACATCAGGTGTCCCACAAAGCACAGTCCTATGCCCTCTCCTGTTCCTATGTCATATAAATGATCTACCTGAAAGAGTAACATCCCAGGTGCGATTATTTGTGGATGACTGTCTAATAGTATCCAGTCAAATCAAGATCATGTCATCTTACAAGATCTAAACTCTCTAGAAAAATGGGCCAGCCACTGGAGTATGCGTTTCAAAGCCAAAAAATTACACATTTTGAGCATAAAGAAGAAATTTAGTCACAAATACCAGCTAAACAACACAATATAAGAAGAAATCAAGAAAAATACCTATCTTGGAATAATAATATCTGAGGGACATCAAAAGGCTAGAGTGAATCCAAAGACAGGGAGTTCGTTTTATCACTGGAGATTATAGCTCTTGAACACCAGGCTGCATTACACAAATTCTTCAGGATCAAAACCTCCTGACCTCAAAGATCGAAGAAAACAGCTCAGACTAGCCTTCATGTTCAAAATTGTCACAAGAATGATTCCATCAATTCTCCCAGTGAAATTCTTTATCCCAAAACGTCCCATGCCCATCATCAAACCACGAAAATTTGAAGACCACATAACAAATAACATAATTAAGCCCTACTTTACAAACTACACACATTGCTATACAATACCACCTTCACATACAAACCACAGAAACTCTTTCTTCAGATGTACCATCATTGACTGGAATCGCCTCGATGAACATACCATCAACTCAACATCGATAAAAAATTTCAGAGAAAGACTGTTACGTCTATAAACTATCGGTTGTAATTACGCCAATAACTGGCTTCTACAACGTACTATTCAGATTCAGAGATTTTTTTAATGACAAATAACCTTGAGAAAAAAAAGCCTTGAAAGAAAAGGGCAGCAACTTTATCTAGCAACAAAAACTTTGAGGAAAATGTTAAAGATTGCACTCAACAGAATGCTTTTTTTTATTAGTATACAAGTTTCTTTCCTACAACCAAGATCTATTTTTCATTTTCTCTAGCATTATTCTATAAGTGATTCCATTTAAATACAAAAGAAATATGTCTGTAAAAAAATTGAGCACACTATAATAAGCTGAAATATTCACACATAATGTTACTTTAAATTTAACTCACAGACATTATAGGTCTGGTTTGACAGCCAATAAATGAATGTATTGCACAATATGGGGAATATAAATAGGCCTAAAGGAAATTATATAAAAGGAAGAAGGAAAGTATAAAAAAAGAAATGAAAAAGGAAAAGAATTTCACAACACACGGTAATAGAACATTTAAAAAAGAAATTAAAATCAAAACAGAAATATTGTAATAGACCTAGGTGTAGATATCTTGATCTACATTTCCAAATGTGTCATCAGATTTTTTCTTTCTTGGCACATTTATTACAAGGCTAGACACTTTGTAAGATCCTGTAAAACTTGTGTGTGGGGATCATAAATGGGTACTAATGGAGACTCTTTTCATATGGACAGCAAAACAGTGGGGGCAATATGAAGATAGAATCATAATATCGGTAAGCATTAGATCTATCTTGATTCTAGATCTAAGTTAATGCAGATGAAAGAAAAAACAAAAAAACAATTGCATTTATATTTAGAATAGATCTAAGATCTAGATCTAGATTATCTATATAAAGCAAGGGGTAGGACTTCCATGATCGGGCTACCTTTTTTTTTTCCTTTTCGCTGGTGACTTTAATTCAAAATGCTCTGAGTTCCATTTTGCTTATACTGTCAGAAATATTTGAAACTGACCTGATGAAGACACGAGTTCTTGTCTTTTCCGTCCTTTTCTGCCATCTCGAGGCATGGTTTGAATCTATCAGGAAAAAAAACATTAGACTTAGAATCTGCATACAATCACATAATAGGGCTTCATACGAGCGCGTTTGAGTAAAATGACGTTGAAAAACTAGATTTCTGCTCATCAATTCTAGATCTAGATCTAGAGCTATTTTCTATCCATGATAGATATATCTAGATCTAGATATAATATGTGTAGTTTCGCCACAGCCAAAGGTTGACCACCAACTATCACGCAGATCTAGTCTAGATAAATGCTTTCAATGTCCAGATAATAGAAAATGAGATAACAACAAAAAGCACCCTTCCAGGAGCTGAGAGTATTAAAGTTATTTTCACGTGGCCTTGGTCATGAAAAGATGATGCTCAAATGTTATATTAACTACTTGCGAGCCAAAATATTCATGGCGATTGCACAAAAATTAATGTGATTGCCATTATATTTCCTTCGATCATTAGTTAAGAACTCCATGCCGGGTTGTCTCGCAGCGACACGAGTTCACGGACTTGGAGGCAGGTAGATCTAGGTCGACTTGATCAGTCATTTGGAAAAGACGACGCCCCTCCTCTCAAATGAAGAAAAGGTTTTTGGAGTTGTCTACCCTGCTAGAGCATTGTGGGTATGACACACTTTCCTTAGGGAAAATGGCCTCCCTTGACGGAGATTACGGAAGACTGTTTTGGATATTATTCACAAATAATACATTCTTGTTGACGTGATCTTGGATTTTAATCAACCATGGCCATCATATGACTTTTCAATATTTCTGATCATCGTAATCACTCTAAATGATGTGTGGCACTATAGATATGCGCCGGTTTGATGATACCGGTCATAGCGGTTCAATGCTTATGTGAGATCATCATGAGCCAACCGCTAAAATTACAATATTAGGACTGTGATAGGGACGAAAAAATTATATTCACTCTTTGTATTAAGAGAGTATACATTAAATTAAGTCTAATAAGAGGCTCAAGCTTATTTCAAAACCAGTCAATATGATGTGCGATGTGATGCCAACCATCTCCGAAGATGGGTCTAATGATCGTGAGTCTCAGGGCTCTGGCGATGATGCGAACTTTGAGCAATTGATGGTAAATATGCTCGATGAACGGGATAAATTAGTTGAAACTTTGCGAGAAAGGCAAGACGCTCTTGAATTGGCTGAAGCTAAGCTTCTGAATCCAATAAGGATCGGGAGATGATGCAAAAACAACTGCAACAAACGACACCTCAGGTATGTTTATTTCCTTAGATTTTTCTCCCATCTCATCATTCATTCAACAGCTTAAAATTTACCCTGGCATCGGCCCATGCATATTATTCCTTCCATTATCATAATTTCATGTGTGTGTAAGCATGGTCCTGTTGAAATCACTGACAGTTGAGTTGATTGCCATATTTCATTTTCTTTTTTAGTGTCAGTTACTCATTGGAACTGGGTACATGTGACACATTTGTAATTGTAAATGTTGAACTAGCTCCCTTGAATGATGTCATTTGACCCTCGTTCTGGCACTTGTTCAGTATTGATCTGTGACTGAGCTAGTCAAGTCTTGGAGCAGTGTCATTATTCACTATAAATGTCTTTTAATGACCTTTTAAAATGATGTACTAGAGTCTATCTACAATGGAATTTAATCCTGAACAAAAACAACAGCAAAAAATGCCTGAAAAGTCATATTGTTTAAAAAATAAAACTAGGGCTAGAATCTAGATCTGCATACTTAATAAGAGACCTGATTTTGTGTGTGTCTTTTTTTTTTAGAAAACCATTCCCTTATTTATTTATTTGTCTTGATATTGGTAGTTGTGGTGTGGGTTTCAAAGCTTTTGATGGTTGAAAACAAGAGTAAGCCCTGAAGAAATTTTAATTAAAAGGGAACACTTTTCACTTGTCAAATCAACCTGTCTCTCTGTCTACCCCCCTTCTCTCTCTCTCTCTCTCTCTCTCTCTCTCTCTCTCTCTCTCTCTCTCTCTCTCTCTCTCTCTCTCTCTCTCTCTCTCTCTCTCTCTCTCTCTCTCTCTGTCTTTCTCTCTCACTCACTCACTGCCCCCTCTCTTTCTCTTGCTCTTTTTCTTTTTTTCTTCAGAGTTATTTGTAATGTAAAATATGCCATTCTAACTCTGCAGCATTATGTTTGTCATTATTTGACACATATTTGCATCCATTCTGTATGAAAGAAGTATTTATTCTATAGGTAGGTCAAAATTATTCCTTACAATCTGTTGTTTCCTCTTCGAATCTAATTGAGTTTTGGATTAATTTTCAGTTTTAACCCATCCCCATTATAAATATTTTTTCGGGTATAGCTATAATAGAGCTCGTTGTGTTGAAGAGAATTATCTTACCATCAAAAAAAAAGTATGAAATTTAAGAAAATGTTATTCTAAAACAGTGAAAAAGAAAGAAGTATATATGTGATGAAAACCAAAATAAAATCTGCTTGTTAAATTTGTTATCAGTCTCTCTGATTTTGGAACCAAATATGATCAGCAACCTAGTTTTCCGGTTGCTCATTGTTGTGATTTGTTTTTACTTGTTTTGAGATCAATTTTTTCTTGGGGTGGCTTGCATTTTATTTTGTTTTGTTTCTGGCATCAATAGATGTTTTTCTATGGCAATTTTATCACTATTACACCTCAATATGTTACATCTATCACAATCATAATGTAGTAAATCCAATTAGCTTTCAATTGATGTATAACATGAGGGCATTTGCTTGATAAATCTTTCTTGTATGAATATTTTAAAATTTCAACTCAGTTAAAAATATAACTTCTTCGGGATTCACACTGACATGGCGGTTGAGTTGAAATGTAAAACAAGTGTTTGTCTTTTGTCTCACCCAACATTTGAAATGAATCATTCCTTTTCAATTCTGATTCTAGATCTAGAGATATCTGTTCTTGTAGTAATACTAGGTAATAAGATTTGGTCCAGATCTATTTATTATAGTCATAAAACCACATGAGATAGAGGGTATGTCTAGATCTGGATCAACACAATGGTTAGATCGGTGGATTCATCACTACTTGTTGACTGATTTAGATTATCATCTCCTGACACAAATCACTGGCATCAACCTTCCTGACATCTATTATTTCATCCATAAGGTCACTAGCCTGTGTTACATCAAACAGATGAGGTTGCTTTGACTGTCTCTCAGCCATCTCTCTCGTTGATTTTCGAATTTTCGTGAAATTCCAATGTTGACATTTGGACACACTTTGGCAAGTAAAAACGAAAGTAGACTGAAATAGTCTAAAAGAGTTAAGGGTAACACAGTTGTAATGTTGTTGGTCATCTTTTGCTTTTGTGTATTTTCTGTTTGGTTTGTTTTGTTGTTTTCGTGGAGAATTTTTTTAAAATGCAGAAATTAAACTAAAAGAATTTTAGGGCCAAAAGTAGAAAGAAGGCAATATATCCCATTTGTCGACCATTTTAACCAGTGTATTTCCCTAATATCAGTTAAGATGCCCAAAACGATTTTTCTCCAGGCTATCTAGATTAAAATGATCCAAGACTTTGTCAAAATGGTCAGGATTCTTCAGTGTCGTTGTTTTGTTGACGACATTAAACCACTCTTTTGTCAAAACAGATTTGGTTACGATTTGTTCTCAAATCTCAGACTGCTTTTTTGTATTATAACAACTATATTTTTTTTAATCAACAATAATAATAAAATATTTGAAAGTTTCATGATTGAAGTGGGGTAAAAAGTACATGTACCGGCTCAGAAAAAGAATTTTCTCTCTTAATTCCTGGAAAAAAAAATGAAACTTGTTTGTGCTATTCAAATGGAATGTATACCCAGAGACATTTTTGTGAGGCTTGGCATCAACTTTTAAACTGAGTTATAATAGGAATTTTATATTATTATATGTTATATACCTGGGGAGAAACATGTACCAAGTACGATTATCTCAGTGTTTGATGCCTACCCGATCAGATAATTGGCAGCATGAATGGTATTTGTCTAATTTTTAATTATAACCTGTTTAAAATGGCGACCTAGGTTTAGTAAATGAAAATTCGACTCAATGGGAAATGATGAAACTTTCAATAATTAAATGTCACATCATAAATGGTATCAAGATGAGGAATTTATTTTCTGCTATAATGTTATAAAATAAAAATCTAAGAATTAGAGCAAAGAGTTTTTTTCATGGTTTTATAGATGAAAGTATTGACTCAGGTGTTGTAAAGGATACAATTTATAATGCTATTGTATGGTTTTAATGATGATAAATGATAGAAATAATTAATGTGATATATAATGACCGAAATCGAGAAATTAGATCTAGTAACAATAAAAAAGTTTCTTTGATTGCAGGGAAACAATATTTTTCCAATCCATTAAAATTTGCTAAGAAACCTACATCATTTTGAAATATGGGCTATTTGAAATCTATGCAAAATATGGAGGTTGTGGCTGTAGTGGTTTCTGAGTTATAAACTATCAAAGTTAGAGATGATCAGCTTTATATATAATATAATACATATTTTTTGCTCCTATATTATGTGTGGTGTAATGCTCCTGAAAATTGGCTCATTGCTTATGTTCCACTATGCTGGGTATGCTGCATGACACTTGATGGTGACATACTCAAAGCCCAACAGACTGCTTTGTGATTAATCATTTGCACAGAAGTTTGTGGAGGGTTCCTTATTTCCGTCTTGTCAAGACAATAAAGTGTGTTTCGCAGTGACACAACTGGTTCATGGTTATGTTCAGCGCGTTAGTTATCCTTCTGAGCATTTTGGATCTGTCGCAATCCAATCTGGTGTGTTTAAATTAAGTCATCAATTAACACACAGCAAAGTTGATTCACAGCTGTTTCTCTGTTACGCTTCTTTTGTTAATGCTTATTTTTGTTCCGACTGCCGTTGGAGGTTTTGTTTTGGGGTGTTTTAAAAAAAAGTTGAAATATTCGTTCAGATTGGTCTTTGAATATATATATTTGTTTGGGTTATCTTACGTTAGTTCGTTTCTAAACGTGGCTCGTTATAATTGAAAATCGGATGGAGGAATAAATTATAATGAAAACATATCCGAAAGAGGACCCTATAGAAACATGCGAAGCAAATCCATACTGATTTGGTTTTGTTTTGTTTTTCTTCGTCTGGAAAAAAAACCCACGAGACAGAGAGAGAGAGAGAGGGGGGTCACATAGCTGGGCATTTGTGATATATACGTCATATATTCAGTCATTTGGTGTTTGTGTGTTTTTTTGTATTGCTTTATCATGTTCAAATATTACAATAAACTGCCGACTATGTTTTCTTTCCTCTTTACTAATTTTGATACTCTTCAAGATGTCTATTTGGCATTTATTTTATTAGTGGCAAACTTCATAATTAATTGAATTTAAAAGATATGTCCGTGGTTTGAACTGATACTGCCGAATACCACGGACGGAAAATAATGCGCATGTATGGTATATTATTATATGTATACACACGCTTGTGTAGAGTCAAGCGTGTTGCTGTGATATCACTATCGTTATACTAATGAGTTTGAGGGCAGCTGTTCTCCAGAGTGCCTACGCTGTACTTATATTATAATGTTTGAATGCGTGTGTGTGCCCGGGGGGGGGGGGAGGTGTGGAAACTTCCCTAGCTCATACTTTTATGGTGAAGAGAAAGAGCCATGTCAAGATATTTCGGCTTTCAGTCTAATCTCATCGGAAGGTTTCGGTGCACTTATATCTGAATGTGGTGTCTAGAAGACCGCAATACTTAATGTTATAATTTGGACACATTCTCATTCAGTGTTGCTCTAGGTTGTTGTAGAAGTTAACGAGTCAGTACTTTCTATCGATTGCTGCTGCTGAACCTCACTGTGTTGTTGGCATGGACGGTAATGACTAACGTTCTCTGCAATTTTGGTCAGTCGGTATGTGGGCACAACAGGCAAGCTGAAAACGGAATGTGGTCCTATTGCAGCTGGGTTGAGGCTCTCCCTCCCCTCCCCGACCCTCTCCTTTATGATTTTCATAACGTGATTTATTTCAAAGCATTTCTTTCTCTTTTTATGTTGTCGTTGATGCTTCTATTTGTTTCGTTAATTTCAACAATTATCGTTGTCTCATGTTTTCTCTCCCTATACCACCTCTCTCTCTCTCTCTCTTTCTCTCTCTCTCTCTCCCTCCCTCTCTCTCTCTCTCTCTCTCTCTCTCTCTCTCTCTCTATCTATCTATCTATCTATCTATCTATCTATCTATCTATCTATCTATCTCTATCTCTCATGAAAACTTTAGTTTTTATGTCTATGTACACAACATGTAGGCTATTTTTCTTTACTTTTACATGTATGTAAAAAGAAATTTCCCTCTGGGATGCAATAAACTATTTGAATTTGAAAAGATTCCTCAGTTCGTGACCAAAAAATAATGGGGCTTATTACGGCCGCGGTCAATGAAATTAAAGACATTTCTGATATAGTGTGGTCCCAAAACTCATGCATTAAGTGATCATATCAGGCGGCATGAGTTTTGTTCAAATTACCTCTTTTTATGGTCTTGTCTGCGGTGGATGGCAGATGGACATTATTGTAATGCAACATAGATATGGTGTGCTCAAATCTTATGTACCAGTTTATAAATCGATTCCTTATAAGATGTATTCTCATTGTTGGCTGGATCTACTGGTATGTCCTACTTATTTTCTTTCACTTTCACTCTTTTTCTATCTTTTATCTTGCTGTTACCTCCTAATTTACCTTGAGATCACTGCATATTGGTAGATGGGGTAAATTTAAATGAAAAAATAACCCTTATATTATTACAATGTTGAATCCATTCTGTCGATCCGCTTGAGATGTGCTCATCAAGGCCTGAGTTTGGTTAGAGACGTATGTGCTCATCAAGGCATGAGTTTGGTCAGAGACGTATTTATGTTGCTTTAACAGACAAACGCTGTCATAAGCGGACATAGCGTGTAGTCCCACAGTAAGCAAGTGGATAGTGCTGTTATTGGTATGTTTTATTATATATGAATAATGCTTTGATAACGGTCAAATAATGTGGCCATAAGTTGAGTGGATGAAACGACTTGTGTTTCAGGAAAAATAAAAATCCTTTCTATTCTTTGCATTTACAGTCAGGTCAGGCCTAGCGTGTTGGCTTTGCGTGCAGTCAGACTCGTCTGCCAGATTATGTTTTCTGTACCATTAACCTACCGGCCAAGAAATACCCTTTGGTGCTGTCCTTTTCGTTGGTTGTACCAAACAGGTGTGTGTGTGTGTGTGTGTATATATACATGTATGCTGGCATTTTGTTTCCTTTTGTGATAGAAAGAAAGAGAGCCAGACAGACAATACACTGAAATAGTTTTGCCATCGTATTGGATTACTGTTTCGTCCATCTCTCAAGCGGGCTACTCCTCTTATAGCGGTCTTGTTTTCATATAATAACAGCGGTTTTGTCGTATTGTAGCTCCCAAACTTCGCCATACCACCGTTATTTTATTCATAATCAGACTGTACTCTGTGAAGGCATAGTATAAAGTCTGTATTACGCGCAAAAAGATAATAATGATACTATTATGTTATATGTCATAGACGTGGAGAAGTCAAGAAGTCGTCTCGTTTTGTTTTACCTTTGATAGAAATTTAAATCTTAAAGCAGATATTGTGATATAGTCAACGGATTTCTACTTTTGGTGATTGTCACCCCTCCCCTTCCCGCAACATTGTTTATTCTCTCCATCCTGATCTGTCACTATTTCACACTATTTTTTCCGTGTCTCTCGGTTTCTCTGACTAGCTTTCTGCTCTTGGGGATTGCCACTCCTTCCCGTGTAACGCGAGTGATTGGCGGGCGCTGCCGATAGGTCATACTTCATTACTTCTTTCCTTTCACTCTTTTACTTATCCTTTCATCTTGCTATTTCCACTTAATTCACCCTGAGATCACTGCAATTGTTGGACACGCGTAAATTCCATTTTTTTACAAAACAAAATCCCATATGATGAACAGGGTAAATGGAAGACAATTAAACATTGTATCTATCGTATTCCTCTCCACCTCGATCTCTTTCTCTATTTATTTGTTTCTCTCGGCCTTTCTCTATAGTGGGTAGCCACTGGGAGGACCTACTTCAATGGGAGGAAAGGTTCCTAAGTGCTAATCCTAGAAAAAATTTCACTCCGGTAGTTGGTATTAGAATTGTAGGGAGAGTGATCTCACATAGTTTTCACCGCATATGATGAACGTGCGGGTAAATTACCAGGAGACAATTAATCTCTCTCTCTCTCTCTCTCTCTCTCTCTCTCTCTCTCTCTCTCTCTCTCTCTCTCTCTCTTTCTCTCTCTCTCTCTCTCTCTCTCTCTCTCTCTCTCTCTCTCTCTCTCTCTTCTCTCTCTCTCTCTCTCTCCCCCTCCCCCCCTCCTCTCCTCCTCTTTTCTATCTCTCTCTCTCTCTCCCTCCACAGCCTCGCATCTTTCCTTCCTTTCCCATACTCACACCACCTGTCTTTGCCTGTCCGTAAATTTCTATCGTATTCCATGTCATCCAGACCGAGCAGATGTACGTGATCAAACAACCACACAATTCCTCGCCATCTCTTACGTGTAGCTAGCTATGTTTATAATGTCTTGTCGTAAAAAAAGGGCTCTAGATAAAGATATTAATATACTATTGCGGTAGCGCTGTATCGCTTGAAAGTTGGGGAATCAAAAGGGTGTTCCCCACTGAACATATTCTCCAGCAGTGTCCACCTCTCGTCCCGTCCCCTTAAATTACGAGTTGGATCGGTTATCTCCCCTACATCGTAAGCCATGTGATGATGTGAAATTGCATTGTTATATTGATGCTGCCCTCTGCGTGCACGCGCAGTGGTCCGTCCGTTCTCAATGGGAGGAAAGGCAAATCTTTACTGCTAGTGCTAATCCCTAGAAAAAATGAGTATAGGCGCGAGCGTTGATCGAGTAGTTGGTATTAGAATTGGCCGTATGGGGAGAGTGATCTCGACCGAATCCCCCAAAAAACAGGAACCGAAGCCGTTTTTTGCCGTAAAAATCACCCCACCCCACACACATAACGAGAGAAAAAAAAGAGAGAGGAAGAAAACAAAACAAATAATTTTTATATTAACCCTGTGGAGTGTGGCATATCCTCTATTCCCACTTGGAGCCCTCTTGTCGGAAGGGCTCATCTTTCTATTCTGGACACACGTGCGTGAGTGAGCGAGGAGGGAAACGACGATGGTCCGTCCCACCATGCGTTGCTCACATCTTCTCTTTCGAAGTATGGAACAAAAGAAGAATTGAAAATGAGGAAGGGTGTATCTGTGTGTGTAGAGAGTTATTTGTTAGTCTTGCATCTCTCTTTTCTCTCTCTCTCTCTCTCTCTCTCTCTCTCTCTCTCTCTCTCTCTCTCTCTCTCTCTCTCTCTCTCTCTCTCTCTCTCTCTCTCTCTCTCTCTCTCTCTCTCTCTCTCTCTCTCTCTCTCTCTCTCTCTTCTTTTTTTTCATTGGGCTGTTCTTCATGAAATGGGTTTTCAAGTCTCTTCTCTTCTCTCTCTCTCTCTCTCTCTCTCTCTCTCTCTCTCTCTCTCTCTCTCTCTCTCTCTCTTTCTCTCCTCCCTCCTTCCTTCTCTCTCTCTCTCCTTCCTCTTTCTTTCTCTCTCTCTCTCTCTCTCTCTCTCTCTCTCTCTCTCTCTCTCTCCCCCCCCTGCTTCCTCTCTATCTCTCTCTTTTCTATCTCTCTCTCATTATTATTATTATTATTATTATTATTATTATTATTATTATTAATATTGCTTGATCAACTGAAAATCCGGCCTGTGGTTGGATACGGTTCTAGATTTCAGTCTACATGATTAATTTGATGATGCTTACGAAAGGCACGAACTTACCTACCTGTATGTTCCTATCGTGTAATTGTACTTTTGTCTCTTCATAGACTTCTTTTTGTCTTTCGTTCGGGCGTGATGATCATCTATCGCAAGTTCTCTAGACCAGTGGTCACCAAACGTTTTCAAAGTGAAGTGGATAGCTGAGAGAATGCCGACCGTCGGGCCAAAATATAATTAATTTGTTCGATACAAATACTTTATAAATGAATGCATAAAAATGAAGACAGCAAACTTGTTGATTGTCAATACACGAATTATATTATTTGTGACAAGGCACACACGGATTTAAAAAAAAAGAAAGAAAATGCAAGAAACATAATATTTAGCATTTTATATATTTACAAAACAGTCATTTCCCAAATTAAGTTCTGTTGTATAAAAAGATAGTTACATATGACCTAGTGTACACATATCTGAATATCAGACCAAGCGAAAGAAGAAAAAGAAATATAATGAGATTAACCAACATCACCTCTATTCACGGGCATCGTGCTTACTCAGACACGATTCTCGTTGTCTTCTGACAAATTCCCATTTTTGACCTCTGTCGATTTGGACCATTCTTGTTCTTTTCTTTCCTTCATTTCACTCATCTGGCGTGTGGCCGGGCGCTTTGGTGACTTCCTTTCATTCATTGTATCTTTCTAGATCTAGAACGAAAATGATCTAAATTCCATTTAAACTAACAATATTCGTTTGGGTATCGTTATGGGTTTCCGTTCTGTGTTTACTTTTTGAATGGCGTGCGTTCTTATCAAATCGTGGTTATCCTCCCCCACCTCTCCTTCCTTCACTTCAGTCATATCTGTTTGAAAATCGTTTCATTTTTTCTTCCTATTCTCTCAATCGCCCCCCCCCTCTCCGAAATAATTGGCGTTTCTTATTTATTCTTGTCCGCTGTCACCCAGCGTGTGCGTCGTCTCCGCCGTCTCCAGGGTGGCTTGTCCTCTTCACATTTTCATAGGTACGTCGCTATAAATGAAACTACTACTTGGTGGGGCAGCGTGTAGTGGTGGCAAGTGAATGGATCTCTTTCGACTCAGGCCCTCCTTCCTCTGGGCAGCGAATGCGCACTCTTTATCAACATTATGTATCGCTAATTTGAAAGTTGAAGAAAAAAAGGGAATCAATAAGTTTGGTGTGGAGTTATGTCTCTCCCGCCAGAACTTTTCTTAACTTGATGTGTGAACATACGTTTTCTCCAGCATTTGAGTGTCCGGTACCTCTCATCGGAGAAAGGACATATTTGTTGTTGATATGTTTAGCGTTGTACGATCACTCTCATTTTCTTCTATTCTCTCAATCGCCCCCCCCCTCTGTATTCTCTCTCCCGCCTCCTTTTTCCTTCATTTCACTCATCTCCTCTTTGTAATTCGTTCCCATTCATTTTCATGTTCTCTTCCTACCCCCGCCCCCCATCGTTTCTCTTCTTCTTATCCCTATAGATTATTAGCGTGTGCGTCGATCGTCTCAGGGTGGCTTTTTAAATGGTTCCGTCACCCCCTGCAGTCTAGCAGAACGTCCACTTCGCATGCCAAAATCATGTCATCCACTTGCGAGGCCAAGATCCTCATGACGATTTGGATTTAGACGTATGATGATGTGAAATTGACCCATTGTTATATTGATGCAGTGCAGCGACAATTTGGAACGGATGGAATCATTAATTAGTGCCGCTAGGATAGAGCCATTCGATTTGTTACAAATTAATGTATTTGGACTACCGGTTGCACTTGGTTAGAGTAATACATTTTACAAATTATGTGCTTTTCCCTTGTTATGTTTTCGTGAATCAAGTCAAATCATTCTTTTTCTCGCCCTTCTGGCTGCCCAGTTTCACGGATTGTTGTTGGTTTGAGCAAATACAACTTTGTTAATTTTTCAACCGCAAAATGGACTCGCGAATTACATGTGCGCTTTATATTGTTCTTGATCTGGTTGATTCTTCATTGTTATGATGCTTATTTTGTGACGTTGCATTCAATATGTTGATTAGGATGCTGTTTTATTTTCAATATCCCTTAAATCCGCAATATTGTAACAAATCTTGATTTCTTAATCTTGATTTGTTTGCAGACCGATTTGATTAGCTATATTTAATTTTCACGTATTTAGTTGCTGTTGAGTGTGCTCATCAATTCTAGGAGCAGCGATGATCTTGAGAGATTCAGCTTTTCTTTATGAAGTATGCAACTGGTCATGTTTCGATCCTGAGTTAGGTTCACCGGCAGGATCTTCGGGTCCGTGGTCATGTTGGACCGTATCCAAAGCCTATATCGCTGTACGTTTCGGCGTGGACGTGGGGCAACAACAAGAAGTAAAAACGCCAATTCAACTCGACGGCAATTATGACAAGATTTATCAATTGATCTCACTACGCTCTGAGTGTCGTCTGATTTCATAATGTTTAAATGATTACTATATTTAAGCGCTTTCGTAACGATGTGTATGTATGTGCGCGCGTGTGAAATGTGTTCCGCGCGCGCATGTGTGTGTGTGTGTGTGTGTGTGTGTGTTTGAACGTTACCGGCGGTTCTTTATCCTCTCACGTGGGGTTGAATTTGGATGAAATCGATTACGCATCGAGGTTTTTGTATTTAAAGCTTTCTGTAATTCTTCATAAAAATGTAGCTGCCATGAGTGTGGTCTTTCGTTGCATGGCCTGTCATAGTTACTTTGTTCCATGGGCGATTTCTGGTCTGCACTGCGGTACCGCCGATGATTTATTCACCTTTGTCATCGGCAAGGAATTGTTCATCATTTTGTTATCATTTTCAGGACGATGTTACGTTGTGTGTGAACGTAGCAGAATTAACTTAATACGCGTCGGTCGTCGTAATACTGAGGCGTGTGCCATTCCATAGCAGCGTTTTGTCGTGTTCTATTTGCCTTACCTTTTCGTTCACTCTTACTGCAAGGGAAAGGAAGTAGTGTTTCTTTTTTCCTCTTTTTAAAAATTCTTCTTCCTTCATCTTCGATGGATTGACTTACTCATTCTTATGGGACATGTTTACGATTTCTGACGTGGAGAATATAATACACGAATTATTATGTCTGCGTGTGTAAATAGAGATTTTCATCGTGCTATAAGAACGTTTTGCAAGATGTTATTTCTTTTATTTAGCTGTTGTAAAATTTCACTTGGCTTAATTTTATTCGTTTTTGTGTGTGTTTGATTGTTGTTTGTATGTATATGTGCCATAAGTCAATGATGCGTGTATGTGTTGACAAAAGTTGCTTTAATGACACAATTTGTATTTTATATAATCTAGTTATACTTATTATTAGTGTCTCATTCTATACCATATTATGATGTCTTGACAGAGGGTAGTACGTTGAGTGGATGCGGGTGGTTGGCGGGCTGTGCTGGTAGATCTTACTCCTTTCTTTTCCTTCTTTTTTCGCTTATCTTTCATCTTGCTGTTTGCTCTTAATTCACCCTGAGATCACCGCAATGGTGGATGGGGTACATTACAAACAAAAAACTGAGTGGACTTTTCGTTGTGTCTTGTTTTGTTTCGTGTTTAAGTTTAGAAAGGGTTTACACCATTCAATTTACGTGCAGAATTAGAATTCAACGTACAAATTTGTGCCCTTAATATTGTAGAAGTGAAACAATCGCCTCCACGACCATTTAATGAGTGTTTGATCGGTGCTACTGGTAGCTTTCCTTTCACTCCCTCACGACTATTTCATTTTTCAGTTTCCTTTTAAGTCACCCTGACATTGCCGTATGGTAGACGGGGGTACATGTACACCGCAATAAAACGAACAACAAAATACCACTTTTGTAACTGTATCACATCATGTGCCATTTCGTTTTCCACTGTTCGAGACACGAAATTGTCTCCGGACGAAGTGCTTTCACTGGCAATAGGTTGATCTCAATTCATTTGACTCTTTCCACTTTCCTTTCATTTTGCTGTTTCCTCTTACTTTTATTCTGAACTCACATCTATAGTGGAAGAACGCTTCCTCTTCTGAGTCAGTCGTGCTTGTACTTTCAGCTCGGCTTTTAGCACAAGATTCAGGTGTAGCAGGTAAAAAATATCGATGAGGCCGATGATAATGTCATATGGAAAGGCGGTGCTTTGTAAAAAGAGAGAGGCGGGGGGGGGGGGGGGGGGTCGACCCGATGATATTAACGCCAGCCTTCGTCATAAAAATCATGTCAGCACTTTGTTCAAATAACGTGCTTTCGTGTTTGGGTTGATAACGTCAATGACATGCTTAGTTTTTCTTCTCATCCCCCCTTTTCATTCTTTCTTGTTCTTCGTCCTCTCATTGTTGTCGCTCTAATTGTTTTTGTTGTTGTTTTGTTCTTACTACTACTACTACTACTACTACTACTACTACTACTACTACTACTACTACTACTACTACTACTACTACTATTACTACTACTACTACTACTACTACTACTACTACTACTACTACTACTACTACTACTACTACTATTACACCACCACCTCCGCCGCCACCATCACCACAACCACCACCACCACCACTACTACTACTACTACTACTATTACTACTACTACTACTACTACTACTACTACTACTACTACTACTACTACTACTACTACTATTAATGCTAGCCTACACTCGATTAAACACACACAAAGACAAATTCAAATTTGTCTGGTCCCAGCTTTTAATTCCCAGAGGACTCAGAGACAGACATACTGTCTTCTTAAGTTGACATGTTCAGGTCTCTTCTGGAGGCCACCGGTAGGCGGGTACTACTGGTGCCAATTCTATTCCTCCTCTCTCCCCACCTTTCCTCATCCTTTTCATTTTCTTACTCCTTCCGCTTCATCTTTTCCCCTCAAGCCGAAATTACCACAACCGGCGTCATTTTATGATTTCTTTCTAAATAGATGGCAAGCAATCAGTCTATCTCTCAATCAATGAGTCGATCAATCAGTTAATCGGAACTAACAGTCAGATGGTTTCATGGCATGAAGAAGTCGACTGCAGTGTGAGGGTCTGTTGACTGACCGTCACTTCCATCAATGATGCATGGCAGTTCACAGTCTGGTTCAACATTCTTCATTTTGATGTCTTGCCATACTGTCCCCCCCCTCTTTTCCTCTCTTTCTCTCTCTCTCTCTCTCTCTCTGTCTCTCTCTCTCTCTCTCTCTCTCTCTCTCTCTCTCTCTCTCTCTCTCTCTCTCTCTCTCTCTCTCTGTCTCTCTCTCTCTCTCTCTCTCTCTCTCTCTCTCTCTCTCTCTGTCTCTCTCTCTCTGTCTCTCTCTCTCTCTCTCTCTCTCTCTCTCTCTCTCTCTCTCTCTCTCTCTCTCTCTCTCTCTCTCTCTCTCTCTCTCTCTCTCTCTCTGTCCTGATCTGTTCGCCCTTTCTGCTATCTCCAGCTCATTGTTTTCAACGTTGCCACGCTGGGTTGAATCATCCATTTTCACTTCCTATCTACCGTACCCTTTTGTCTGTCCCACCCCCTCCCCATATCCACCCGGCCTCAAACCTTGTGTTTAACAACAGCATGGCTAATTGGCCCGATTGATGTAATTACTGTTGCATTCAAGCCTGTGCGGGGCTTTGTCAATTATTACAGAGTTGCAATCTTAAATGTCAACACAGAGCCTTTTTCTTTATATTATTCTTCTGTTATTCACATTATTATGTCCGAGTTTCGACCGGCTTTCATCTAATGATCTACATCAGTCTCCCCGTGTCTCCACCCGCACCCCTGCTTTTGCTTTCCAATTCTTTATCTGATTGCGGCCCCTGTCCCCTTCTATACTGTCTATGTATCGTATAGCATTTAAAAAAAATAATTAATTCTGACATAATGATGATCTATTTTCAACGTCTTCTTCTGTTCAACTTCCACCTTCTGTTCCTTTCTAATTCCATTACGATCTTTTTTTCTAATTCTCTATTCAGTTTGTTTGTAATATTATTTATGTCAACACAGAACCACTTTTTTTATTATAAATTCTTCTTCATTTGAGTTTCAGTTTTCATCCAATTCCCCTTCTCCAATTGAGTTTCAGTTTACATCCAATTCCCCTTCTCCGATTGAGTTTCAGTTCACTCCAATATCCCTTCTCCTCCTTCGGGGACTCGGTAGTCCAGAGGAAAGGTGTTGGCCTCTCAACCAAATGGTAGTGGGTTCGAGCCCCGCCAACGGTTGACAGTTTTTTCGAGCAAAATCTCCCCCCCCACCCCCCCCCTCCTGGTCCAGGTAGGTGGATCGACACCTAGTCATATCGGAGACGGCCGATAAAAGGAGTTCCCGCGTGCAGATCACAACGTTCTGTGCAAGTTAAAGATCCATTGACTGTTTACAGGGCGGTCCGGGCAAAATAGTTGTGGATGTGGGTAAATCAAATTAAATTAAGAAACAAAAATAAAATCCTTTTGTTTTCACCTTTTCATTTGTCTTTCATTATTGTCATTTCCTCCGTAGTCACTATGAGAGCGGGCGGTTGGCAGGCGCTGCTGGTAGGTCCTACTTCTTTCCTTTTATTTTTTCACTTCTTTTTTTATCGTTCTGTTTCATCTTTATTCACACTGAGATCACCTCAATGGTGGATAGGGCAAATTTCAATTGAACAAAATAGTCACCATTAGATCACTGCACATGGGGGACGAGTTACTATTTAATGAAACAAAACCTGTTTTGCTTCAATCTCCCACACCACTCCTTTTCAACTGTCCCACCAGTCCAGTGAGCGAATGGGGGACGCTACTGGTTGGTTCTACTCCTTTCCTTTCACTCTTTCCCCTGTTTATCTGTTTGTCTGACTATCGATCTGTCTATTGATGGATTGATCGATTGATGAATGGATCGATCTTCAAACATACAATGCATATTATGTTCATACATATAAGCCTACATAAACACATAAAATCATACATTAATACTTACCTATCTACCTTCCTACCTTGGCTGAGGGGGGGGGGGGAACTCGATAGTTCAGAGGCCTCTCAACCTAAAGGGCATGGGTTCAAGCCCCGATGGTTGAAAAATAATTTCGATTTTTTTCGAGTAAAATCCAACCAGGGGCATCTGGTCCAGGTCGGTGGATCGACACATAATTCCATCGGAGGTCCGATGTGCAGGCCCCAACACTCTCTGCACGTTGAAGATCCCTTGACTATTTACATGACAGTCCGGGCAACATTTAAAATCCTATCAAAACCCTCGAGGTCACCTTAGTTGTGGATATGGGTAAAATCAAAATCAAATCCTTACTGGGGACTCGGTGTCAAGAGGTGAGATGTCAGCCTCTCAACTTAAAGGTCGTGATTTCGTGCCCGTCAAAATGTCTCGAAATGTTGTAAAGCCACGCCCTGGTCCATGTAGGTGGATCGAGAAGTGATTCAATCGGAGACGAACGAGCAAAAGGAGATCCTGTGTGCATATCACAGCACCGTGCACGTTAAAAATCGCTTGGCTGTGTAGAGGACAGCTCGGACAACAAAAAACCCTCCTCCCCGAGATCGCCTTTGTTGTGGACGTGGGTAAAATTTTATCAAATTAAAACCTACTTTTATATAATATCTATCTATCTATCTATCTATCTATCTATCTATCTATCTATCTATCTATCTCTACCTATCTATCTATCTATCTATCTATCTATCTATCTATCTATCTGTCTTCTATATCTATTTATCTATCTGCCATGAATTTCGTCATCTTCCCATGTCATCGTTTACGTTGTTGACATAGTTGCTGGGTAGTTTTATCAAGCCTGGAGCATCCAACTCACTCTATCACTTGCCATTCCCCTACGCTCGCGCAGTAAGTTGTCATGCTGTAAGATGTTGTATCTCCACTACCTCCAGCGATGTCGTCATCACTTAAAGATGTTTGTTTTCATACCTCTGAATCAAAATTTTGCACCGAACGTGTCTTGCTTTATCGTCGTCTTTGTTCTCTGTTCTGTCTCCATTCAGATCACCAGTCATGTGAAATTTTTTTCGGTACGGTTTTCCCCTCTAGACTAAACGTCTAACGCTATACTAATTGGTCGCCTGTTACATCTTACGATTGACGAATGGTACAGTGGTCGTCCATTACGTGGGCCCGTTTTGGCGCCTGTTGCTATTGTTGTGTTTCGTTTAGATCAAGACTGTTAAAGTTAGAAAGAAGTGATTTGGAATAGGGGGAAAAAGAGGGGGTGGGGTGGGGGAAGGAGGAGATAGTGGGATTATTATGGACAATTGTCTATTTATTTGTTGTTTTTAAAAAAACGCGTAAATGTTTTTAATGACTTTTTTAGACAGGCAAACACACAGACGGACGGACGGATGGATAGACACACACACACACACACACACACACACCCACACCCACGCTGTAGCTGTGAAAAGATACCTATACACATAATCAACTTGGAGCGACGTAGGGAAGTCGATATATCCTGCAATGTACTGTATTATTGGATGTCGTCTCCCCACTGCCAACGACTGCCCCCCCCCAAAAAAAAAAATAAATAAATCCATCCGGCATTTCCATCCGGATAGGTAAGCAAACAGAGCCGGCCTGTCGTATCATGCTCGGTACAATAGAACCCCAATAATAGAGAAGAAATGAAGAGAGAGGTAAGGGGTTGGGGTGGAAATGGTAAAATACTACAAAGGCGGTCGATACCAATCAGTCTGTGTTGTACCGATCACCTCCCTATTAGCCATTGATTCCCGCGGCAAGTCGTCGTCTCCCTAGTGTTCTATTGTAATGGTTCCATGGCATCAAAAGGAGGAAACGTATCACCGGCACTTGCAGGACAAGCCCCGACCCACCGACACACTATGACAGTTCCTGCACTAAAGATGATAGTGTCACAGCGCAGAACTATCGAATGGCGTGTTTGACTGAGAGAGAGAGAGAGAGAGAGAGAGAGAGAGAGAGAGAGAGAGAGAGAGAGAGAGAGAGAGAGAGAGAGAGAGAGAGAGAGAGAGAAGAGGAGAGAGAGAGAGAGAGAGAGAGAGAGAGAGAGAGAGAGAGAGAGAGAGAGAGAGAGAGAGAGAGAGCCAAGAGAGAGAGAGAGAGAGAAGGAGGAAGTATATATTTTTAGTTGTCTATTTTGTTGGTTCAAAGTACTGAGGGTGATATTAAACAACGCTGCCTGTCTTTGTCACTGCAGTTTCGCCTTAGCAAATGGGCTTTTACATTCAAATATTGTTGCTGGGTTGCCCCTCCCCCCATTTAGATTTCAGGCTTTAAGCATCAGGAGTAATATCTCATGGCTTAGACTTAAAACATAAATTTTACCGATATTTTGCACAACGTTTTTTTGCCTTTTTTAAACTACCTTTTGCAGTACAGGGTGTCTGGAGAGAGAAAAAGGACACTAACTCGGATATTTTTGCACCAATTTTAACAAAACTTCGAAATAAAATTCAACCAAGGGGACATCAAATTTGTCAATGTGAATGAAATCAATCAACGTGTTTGAGAAATATAAAGTTTTTAAATTTTCAACTCAAATGAGTAAAACGCAAAACTTTACAACTTCTCAGGAATCAACCACAATTTGTATTTGTGCATTAAAGAACATATAGCCAAATAAATTCAGGAAAATTGGTGGCTAGTTAAATAATATGCTTCAGCAGGTGTTGACTATTTAAATTTCTCTCCAAATAAGCATGAATGTGCCTCTGGACATTTTGAATAACCTGTGGCATGTTTCTGGGTCGATTTTGGGGGACATCCTGTTCAACATTGAGTGTCAACTGTTCGATTGTTTGTGGGTTGCTTCCGTCGACTTTGTCTTAAGTAAAAAAAAACAAACAAAAAAACAACAACACCCCCTCCTCTCCCCCAACAAAAAATGAAAACAAGGCACGAACGGAAATAATCGACAAGTTTCAAGTTAGTGGAATGCGGTGACCATGAGTTTGGAAACTTTCGGCTTATAAGGCATTTCCCACCCAAACTTTCCTTGCAACTATGCTAGGGCTACTCTTGATGTATGGGGTGTTGCCACATCATGCTGGAACTAGCATTAAGGAAAATGCTATTACACGTATTTCTAACATTGTGACGGTCGATAAATGGACACAGAAACCCAGGAAAATCAGCAACACGGTGAGATCAGTGAACCAGGGAACACAGAACCTGCTGGAAGGCATCTGCGGAGGGCTTCATCCAGCAGTGGATAGACGATGCCTAATTATCATCGTTATCATCATCATCATCATCATCATCATTTCTTTATTCTTTTCCTTAAATTTGCCAGTTAAGAAAAGAGCCAGACATACTGCTTCTGCACCGTCATCTTGTACATACGACCGCAACAATATCGTGGCCTTTAAACTAATAGCGGTTGCCAGGAAAGCAAAGCGTTGTCATGCCTGTGGCAGGGTTGTTGATTTTCTCGCTGGGTTGTTTCATATCCATACATTTGAACTATTGTTGAGTTTTTCTAGAACGCTCCGCCTAAACAATTGCTTTGTTCTACCTATACTTTCGATTATTGCGACATTCACCGCTGGTTTTGATATTTCTTGTTTTTCTTTTTTTCGGTCAGGTTTCCTCCCAACAAATTATTAAATACCATTCGCGTCTTATAGTCTTCTACTTCTTATCCTCCCTCCCCACCAGCTCCCCCATTTTCACGCTCGCCCACTTCCTCCCTTTGTCATAATCTTATAGTTCATATTTTGTTTAGAATACATTATTGTGTGCGTTTGTTTCTGATCTTTGTCTCTCTGTGTGACTGGCTGACTACCTGCCTGCATCATTGTTATATTGATCCCTGTCTGTCTGTCTGTCTGTCCCTCTCTCTCTCTCTCTCTCTCTCTCTTCTCTCTCTCTCTCTCTCTCTCTCTCTCTCTCTCTCTCATGCTCCCCCTTTCCTTTATCCCTGTCTGTCTGTATCTCTCTCTCTCTCTCTCTCTCTCTCTCTCTCTCTCTCTCTCTCTCTCTCTCTCTCTCTCTCTCTCTCTCTCTCTCTCTCTCTCTCTCTCTATCTCTCTCTCTCTCTCTCTCTCTCTCTCTCTCTCTCTCTCTCTCTCCTCTCCTCCCTCCCTCTATCTCTCTCTCTCTCTCTCTCTCTCTCTCTCTCTCTCTCTCTCTCTCTCTCTCTCTCTCTCTCTCTCTTATCTCTCTCTCTCTTATCTCTCTCTTATCTCTCTCTTTATATCACATCAATACAGGCGGACATTCAGCCTGTAGTGAGTCGGTGTTGGAGGTTCTGGTAGGTCATAGGTTGTCTTTCTTCTTGCCGTTTCTTATTTTCTTTATTCAGAACGCCATGATCCCTGTGGTAGATAGGTCCCAACGAAGGGGAAAAGATTCTTTTCCCCCCTCCCGCTGTTAGTGGGCGGTTGACGAATGATGCTGGTAGGCTTTACTTATTTCTTTGCACCCTTTCTCTTATCTGTCATCTTACTGCCTTCCTTTAATTTATCTTGAGATTGCCGCGTATGATAAATGGGGTAAATGCCATGGAACAAAACATAACAACACCATTTTCTTTCCCCCCTCTCCTCCTTCACTTATGAGTTTGTTCCTCTTTGCACTCAAGAGTCAGTTTCGATATGTGTTTAAAAAAAGTCTTTAAGATGATTGGGTAGAGGCGGGACTGTAGGAATTCTCACGATGACATTACAGATTCTCGTAGATTTATTGCTACTTCTTTGTTGTACTGTGATGGTCGATGGAGGGCACTCACACTGCTGCTACCATGATTTTACTCTGTCTGCAAAATGGGTCGGTAGATGCCAGGGCGCTCCTGGTAGATCTTTCTTTTCACTGTTTCCTTCTTTTCTTTTCTTTGTACGTCCCTTTTTGTGTCTGTCATCTTGTTGTTTATTCCCCATGGAGTCACGGCATATGGTGAACAGGGTAAGTTCAAGTGACATAAACGAACACACAAACACGCCTGCCAATGGACACATCACGGACTTAGCTGCAGCGGATCGTCTCCATTTAAAAAAAATATCATCGTTGTCTTTCTTCTCCTCATTCGACGTTTGTCTGGGGCGATTGGCCGGGTGTTGCTGGTGGCTCATACTTCGTTCCTTTCATTCTTTCACATATATTTATTCATTTTGCGGTGTCCTGTACATTCACTCTGAGATCTTCGCATAATACGGTGGAAAAGGTAAATTTCGATGAAAGTAAGCGACATAATTTAGTGCACGTGTCGTGGTTGTGACCTTTACCTCTGTTTTTCTCGGTCTTTTCTATTTTTATATCCACGTACCATGTGATGGTTGTTTTTTATATGGTTTTGTTCTTGTTTTTATATAGTTTAAAGAAAAATAGAAAAAAAGAGAATCTAGTACGTCTCTGTGCTAGCAAACGGACGCCACTTGATGGTAATAATAACAGTAATAATGATGTGATTGGACACCAAGCATAGATGCGTTGTACCCTTAATTGGAATCGATTCTTATCGTTCCCCTTCTCCCAAGGAGGTCCGCTCTCATTATCGCCACCAACATAGTACGTCATAACAATAATGATGATATCAATAATAACAATAATGATAATAATAATAATAATAAATAATAATGTTAACAATTATGATAATAATAATAATAATAATAATAATAATAATAATAATAATAATAATAATAATAATCAATAATAATAATAGTAATTATAATGATAATGATGGTAGTAATAATAATAATGAATAATTGACACGATCGAAAATGTCGTTGTAGTGAATGGTTGGATCATAGCGCGAAATTAAAGTAGGCTATTGATCGCGTGGTTACTTTTGGTGTGTGTTAGTGCTGGACGTTGCGTTCTTATAATGGTCGTTTTTTTGTTGTTGTTGGGAGATGAAAACAATGCTTTTGGATGTTCATGACGTTATTTGCGATTTTGTTTCTTTGTGTCTACTTCTCCACCATTATCGTAATTAATTTATTGTTATTTATCGTGGGTGGTTGGCAGGTGCTGCTGGTAGGTTCTACTTCTTGTCCTTTACTATTTCACTCTTCACTGATCTTTCATCTTGCTGTTTCCTCTTAATTCACCCTGAGATCACCGCATACCATGGACAAGGTAAAATTCAATTAAACAATCAAAAGTGTAATCTATCTCGGTCATTTTTGGGGTGTTTTTTTGGGGGGGGGGGGGGGGTTGTGGTAATGCTATTCCTGTCACGATTTCCTCGTTGTTCTGAAAACGCCTACCCTACCGCTTCGATACTTTGTCTTCCACCTCGCAAAGGTTTCACTGTCACTCTAGCTTAAGTGGTTGATTGGAGAGTGCAGCTGCTGGTATGTCATACTTCTTTTCATGTTTCCTCTTTCACTACCTTTCATCTTTGTTGTTTTCTTTTCATTCGCCATGAGAATCACCACAAGTGATGAACAGTATACGTTTCAATGTAACAAAACTAAAGGTTAGACTCTTGCTGTCTGTTCTTTGACCGTACCCGTTGTCTTTAAGTCCCGTCTGTGGTTTGGCACTTTCTAGCTCGCCAATGATGGAAGGGATGGGTTGACTGTCATTCACCACGCAACCTTGAAATAGAACTCATTGGGCCTGGGTTCACTCGCTCCCTCCCAATTACCATGCTTCTTCTACATACATAATGTCATATACTCTGTTGGTGCTGAGAGGGCGAGTTGGCAGGTGTTGCTGATAGTTCATACTGATTTCCCTCCCACCTTTCATCTAACTTTATCTTGCTGTTTCCTTTTGCTCTTTCTTCATCCTGAAACCACCGCATATGGTGGACGGGGAATTTTTAATGAAACAAACAAATAATCTGACGGTGCTGACAATTTGTTACACGTACATAATATTATATAATGCTCTTTAAGGACAATAGAAATAGGGGTAGAAATACGGTAGCTAATCTCAGTATGTTGGTCATTTTAGATTATTCTGTGCAATAAATGGGTTGATCTGTTAGAAATATCCTGAAACAGGTACCTTCAAAGCGGGGATGCCGACCCCTAGGGGGTTGCGAGATGCTTTAAGGTACGTTTCTAGAGGAGTGATATAAATAACATATTTTAATCCAATTGTAATTTGGTTAACAGGAGTCTCAAAACAATTCTTAAAAGTTGGAAGGTGGTCGCGATGGAAAAACAGTTTTTGAAAAACCCTGCTCTAAACCATACTACATTTTAAGAAAGGGGATATATATTTAGTTACATAACACCTTTAGTTTCTTTTTAATCCGTGTATGGAAATGTTGAGCCCTGAATTTGATTCTAGGTCCTCAAGCTCTTTCATGGTTGAAGAATGGCCATAGATTTAAAGGAGGGAAAACCAAACCAATGTGGCTAAACCCAGACGCCTTGGGCTAAACCCTATATCTATGAGAACACCACGTATCATAACTATGAAGGAGGATCGACACGAGCTCCCACATATTACATTCCTGGGTTCAAGGTGACCAGGACTTACTGCTGCCTTATGTTTTTTCTCTTCTCAAATGATTCTTTTTGCGTGTTAAAGTGGTGGACGATTGTAAAATAG
>JAXRKP010001183.1:82500-157765 GCA_037039925.1 Doris montereyensis
TGTAACAGTCACACTTGTCATGGGTTTCACTGAGAACAGAGAAGAATGTTCACAAGCGCCTGTGTGCACCCACCTTTCTGGAATTCGTGAGAGTCAGTCAGTTTATTATGGGTCTCGCTGAGAACGGAAAAGAATGTTCACAAGCACATTTTAAAATTTGTTTAAGGCAGGGTTGCTCGGTCTTTATCGAAAGCAAGCACAGTGGAGGACATTGCTTTGTAATTATATATATTCCACTTCTCTCCTCTCTGTCTGTATGTATGTCTCTGTCTGTCTGTCTCTCTCTCCCTCTCCCTCTCCCTCTCCCTCTCCCTCTCCTCCCCCTCCTTCCCTCCCTCCTTCCCTTTCCTATTCCACATCTTTTCTTCCTTCTCAGGAATTACCAACCAACTTTGTCATCCCTTTTAAATGAGAGTTCAATGAACCTGTAAAATGAGTGGGTGGTGTATGCACACAGGTGTAGTTTCTATTATGTGTTTCACTGCCAAACACTGTCGCGGTCCATATCATTTTAGATCTTGTTTTCATTTGATATATCTTTGAGTTGTTAATCAAGACATCACCAGTCACGGTTGCCATTACTACTTTCATTCCTCTTCATGTCGCACATTCTTGGATCTTAATGCAATACTGAACCTCTGGTTTTACCCCTACTTTATGAAAACAGTACTTACTCCTCAATCATGGTAGTTTTGTAAAGTGCCGATTGTCATTCAAACGTTTTGGTGGGCAGTTGCTAGGCAGGTCTCATTTCTTTCCTCTCATTCATTTTCATCTGCATCATAGATTGCAATCGACTCCACTATTATGTGTGTTTACCCATGGTTATAAGGTGATCGACTCCACTATTATGTATGTTTACCCATGGTAATAAGGCAATTGACTCCACTATTTGTGTGTTTACCCCAGGTGAAAATGCAATTAACTTCATTGTAATGTATATTTACCCATGGTAAAAAAGGCAATTGACTTCAGTGTTACGTATGTTTACCCACGTGACTCCATTTATGTGTGTCTACCCATAGTAAAATAGGCAATCGACTCCTTTGGTATGTTTTACCCATGGTAAAATAGCAATTGACTTAACTAGTATGTATGTCTACCATTGGTGAAAAGGCAAATGACTCCACTGTTATAATGTTTACCATTGGTGTAAAGGCAATTGACTCCACTGTTATGATGTTTACCATTGGTGTAAAGGCAAATGACTCCACTGTTATGATGTTTACCATTGGTGTAAAGGCAAATGACTCCACTGTTATGATGTTCACCATTGGTGAAAAGGCAATTGACTCCACTGTTATGATGTTTACCATTGGTGAAAAGGCAATTGACTCCACTGTTATAATGTTTACCATTGGTGTAAAGGCAATTGACTCCACTGTTATGATGTTTACCATTGGTGTAAAGGCAATTGACTTCACTGTTATGATGTTTACCATTGGTGTAAAGGCAATTGACTCCACTGTTATGATGTTTACCATTGGTGAAAAGGCAATTGACTTCACTGTTATGATGTTTACCATTGGTGTAAAGGCAATTGACTCCACTGTTATAATGTTAACCATCGGTGAAAAGGCAATTGGCTCCACTGTTATAATGTTTACCAATTGTGAAAAGGCAATTGACTCCACTGTTAAAATGGTTACCATTGGGGAAAAGGCAATTGACTTCACAGTTATAATGTTTACCATTGGCGAAAAAGGCAAATGACTCCACTGGCATAATGTTTACCATTGGTGAAAAGGCAATTGACTCCCCTGTCATAATGTTTACCATTGGTGAAGAGGATATTGACCCTGCTGTCACCATGCTTACCATTGGTGAAGAGGCAATTGACCCAACTATCATAATGTGTACCAATAGTTGAAAGGCAATTGACTCGACTGTTATAATGTTTACCATTGGTAAAAAGACAATTGACTCGACTGTTATAATGTTTATCATTGGTGAAAAGGCAATTGACACCACTGTTATAATGTTAACCAATGGTAAAAAGGCAATTGACTCGACTGTTATAATGTTAACCAATGGTAAAAAGACAATTGACTCCACTGTTATAATGTTTACTATTGGTAAAAAGACAATTGACTCGACTGTTATAATGTTAACCAATTGTAAAAAGGCAATTATTTCGACTGTTATAATGTTAACCAATGGTACAAAGGCAAATGACTCCACTGTTATAATATTTACCATTGGTAAAAAGACAATTGACTCCACTGTTATAATGTTTACTATTGGTAAAAAGGCAATCGACCCCATTGCTATAATGTTTACCATTGGTGAAAAGGCAATTGACTCCACTGTTATAATGTTTACCATTGGTAAAAAGGCAACTGACTCCACTGTTATAATGTTAACCAATGGTAAAAAGGCAATTGACTCCACTGTTAATAATGTTTACCATTGGTAAAAAGACAATTGACTCCACTGTTATAATGTTTACCATTGGTAAAAAGGCAATTGTCTCGACTGTTATAATGTTTACTATTATTGAAAAGCCAATTGACAATATGAAAGAAAGAAAGAAAAGACTTTAGTTTAAATATGTTGCAAATATTTCTGTTATTATCTTTTTTCAGGAGCTAGCGACTGTGACAAAAGAATTGAATCAGGTTAGAGAACAGCTGTTGGAAAGGGAAGAAGAAATTGGTGAACTCAAGGCGGAGCGGAATAACACTAGAGTAAGTCTTATCCTTTATTTCTCATTTGTGTCTTTACTGTTCAATGAATTTTTTAATATAAATGGAAAAGGCCCCCTCCCAAAAAATATTTTAAAAGCTTGAAAAACTCAAATAAAACAAACAAAAACAACAACCTCCAACAAAAATCCAATGCTACTTTCCCAAGCACTACCACAAATAAACACCATGCATGCACCATAATTATGACCAGTTCCTCTGTTCACAGTAGGTAGGAGTTACATTAAGTGGTATAAAGAAAATGGAAAAAGGATGTATATGTAGTTTAAGTGTTTTTAATTTCCTCTTATGTATTTTAATGTTATATTTAATATTTTTCCTAAATCTTCAGAGCAACAGCCCCCCCCCCCCCCCACTCCCGCCCCCCCCCCCCAACTCCCGCCTTACCCCCCCCCCCCAAATAACCCCAAAAACAAACAAACCCAAACACCAACAACAAATCAACTAAACCCAACTGATCAACTGATCCCTACAGGAACGTAAATGGATATTTAGAGAATATAAACACTGAGTTTTCAGTAATTGAATAGAAGCGATAATGTTATATATATATTTTTATAATGTACTGTATACACCTTGTCCATACTTATTACAAATAGATTTTCATTATCATGCCATGTGCTTTATCTTTGTGGAACTTTGGCCAAGTTCAGACATTCTTACCTCACCTATGAGAATTATTTTTTTACATTGTTTCATATTCAAATTTAATTTCTTCTCAAGGTAAATTGAGTCTTTCCTGTTTTGTTATCATTGCCTTGAAAAACATTTTTAAACAAACCATTTTGTTGTTGAATCTCACTTTGTTCTTGTCATTTTCGGGTATTTCTCCACGAGAAAAGATGTTGTAGTGATGTGTTTCCTCAACTGTAAACAACCGTCTCATTATCTCTTTCAGTTACTTTTGGAACATTTAGAGTGCCTGGTGTCACGCCATGAACGGTCACTGAGGATGACGGTTGTCAAACGCCAGGCTTCCTCGCCTGCTGGGGTGTCCAGCGAGGTGGAGGTTCTGAAAGCCCTTAAGTCATTGTTTGAGCATCACAAGGCTTTAGACGAAAAAGTAAGATTCCAATTCCACTTCTCTGAATGTATGTATTTAAAACATCTTACATCAACGCTTTGTCGCACTAATATGAGAGGATGATACTTGTGTACAGAAGAACTTTTCCGTAATTTTGTTATTGTAGATGATGATATTGTAAGTCAGAATGTACTGGTGGGGTATCATGACTATTGATGTGACACATGGTGAGCTAATGCTTCATGTTTGGAGCTTAAGAATGCCTGTTGGACTGGTGGCAGAGCAGGACCCCTCTCCTCTCCTCCCTCCTATCAATGTTAATACTCTGTGGAAAAAGCTGTAACCTATGCTTTACATGCTCAATTAAGATGTAAATGAGTACATGTTTTTAAACAAGAGAAAAGAAGTCATCAAGTTATGAACTTAATTTTATGGTGTCACATCCTACTCTATTATACGCTCCCTGAGGACCTGAGGACTAAAGAAGGACCTTGTATGAAGCGTTTTGGCACAATGTAAAAGTTGATGTCTCTGCTATTTATTGTTGAACATGGATTTCTCTATCATCATCATCGAAAGCGTAGAGCTGTGAGCTCTGATAGAACCCTTAGCAGCGAGGTGAAATTACTCAGGGAAATTACCCATCACTGCTGGTGGCGAAAAAGGCTGCCGTCCTTTTCAGCTGCACCTCCCCTCGGAAGAGGGCGTTTTCCATAGTTGAGTCTCCTGGAAACCACCTTTCCCTCCCCTTTCTCAGTGATTGTTTTTGAAGAGCACATGTCCAGGATTTTTTGACGGGGCATCGCACTATAGACAGGTAGGGTTGTGGCTCGGGTTGAGCCTGTTCAGTTATCTCATGTTAGGACAGGAATGAAGTGGTCAGCATGAGGACCGTGTAGATAGAGACACCTATTTAAGACCATCCTGTATACAGTACAACACCATGGTTGAAAGTGATAAAAGTCATTGATGTTTAGTTTTGTGTTTTTATTTTTAAAGTTTTATTCAACAAAGTATTCCTTTGGGATTAAAAAAAAAAAATTTGTGCAACCCCACCACTTTTTTGTTTCTGATTACGCATTTCTGTATTATTTATACCAGGTCAGAGAACGACTTAGTGTAGCATTAGAGAGAGTGGCACAACTAGAGGAAGAATTAGCCAGTGCCAATCAAGAGGTGAGTTCTTTATAAAGATGTATCAATATGATATTGTTGAATTATGAATTGTTAAATTACCTCTAGATACAGGTCTGAAGAAATTAAAAGAAAATTTATGGCTTATTATTATCAGAGAGGTCATGATATATTACATATCAGTCATTCTAAGTGTATCATCCTATTTTAATGCTTTATTTTAATATGGTTTGTGAAATTTTTCTCATCCTTCCATAATTAAAGTTAGTTATCATATTTTTTACCGGGCAGTGGACAGGTAAGCACCTTTACCGGGTTTAGGCGATTCCGCCCTCCACGAGTCTCCTGCTGCCTTGCAGGTGGGTCTTTGCTGCTAAGAGAGTTAACCCTGACAGAAAACAACCTGCTGCCTGGCAGGCTGGTCTTGGTTGACTAATGGTTAAGGGAGTTAACCCTGACAGAATATAACCTGCTGCCTTGCATGCTAGTCTTGGGTGACCAAATGCTAAGGGAGTTAACCCTGACAGAAAATAACAAGGCCCAGTAGGGGGCCTCAAGGTGGCAGCCTCACCATCTACTTAGGGTACAGTGGGCCAATCACCTTCTGCCTTTTAGCTCGCTGGGAAGCATATGCCATCAACAAATAATCTCCAATCACTTCTGTACTGGGCCAGCCTGTCCATAAATTTTCATGTTTGCCCCGTCTTCTTCATGTCTCCCTCCAGTTCTCTTCTCCATGTAGGTTTTTTTGGCCGACCACTTGATCTTTTACCCTGTGGGTTCCATACTAGGCTCTGTCGTGTTATTGTGTGGCCTATCCACCTCCATTTCTTTTGTTTTAAATCTTTTTCAGCTAATACTTGTCCAGTTTTTACCAATAGATAAATGTTTCGGATAACTTTAGGCCAGAATATTTTGACAATTCTCCTCAGACATCTATTTATGAATGATTGTATTTTTTGTCGGGTAGTTTATGTGGTTCTCCATGTTTTTGAGCCATATATTAGCACTGACTTGACATTAGAGTTGAATATCCTTAGTTTGCTTCTTTCTGGTAAACTCTTGCTGGACCATACCTTGTTAAGGCTTAAAAATGCTTGTCGTGCCTTCTGTATCCTGGTTTTGACATCTTCCACACCTCCCCAGCGATCAATTATGCTACCACCGGAAGGTAGAATGGGAACTGATAAAGAAAGAAAAACCATATTTTTATAGTAGGGTATTCTCTACTTAGACCTTTTGTCATCTTATTCATCATCATCATACCCCATTATCCCTCGTGGGCCATAGGCTACCAACAAGACCTCTTCACCATCCATGTCTTATGTAATCTTTTCCAATCATTATACCCCATTACCCCTCATGGGCATAGGCTATCAACAAGACCTCTTCACCATTCCTGTCATCTCCAGGTCTTTCAATTTCTTTCCAACTCTCTCCACCATATATTCTTTGGCCCTTCTTTCTCTTCCTGGTGGTACTTGTAACAAAACCATAGTGTTGTGAGCTTGTAATTACAACGGCACTTGTTCAAACCCCATGGCTGGCGGCCCAGGTGTTTTTTCCACAACATTGTACTCTTAGGAAAGGTCCTTCACTTTCCTCACTTGACTCAGGTGTGAATGAGTGCCCAGCCATAAGAAGTGAAAGATCTTGTCAAAGTGTTAGTATGACATGTTTAACAGGTTGCTGTATTGTATGCTCCCCAAGGAGTTGAGGGCATTGAATGATATTGCCCGCTGGAGGATGAATGATGTGCAGTTGATGAGCCTGCACTTGTGCGGGGATGCATACAATACATCTACCTTTATCTTTATCTTTTACTTGTTGATGTTTTTATTGATGGTCTCTTCACAGTGTGTCCTATTCACTGCCATTTTTGTTTCCTTAATTCATCTTCGATTGGCGTCTGTTGTATAATTAACCACAGCCCTTCATTCCTTAATTTTTCACTGGCATTTGGGGGAACGGCAGTCCAAAGGCAAGCGTTGGCCTCTCAACCAAGCAGATTGAAAAGTTTTCTCCTTTTTTTTTTTTTTTTTTTTTTAGTAAAACCCACCCCGGTCCAGGTAGATTGATCGACACCTAGGCCCAACAGAAATGGATGATAAAAAGGAGGTCCCATGTACAGATCACAACACTGGGCATATTACAGATCCCTTGGCTGTTTACAGGCAGTCCGGGCAACAGTTTTTAAATCCTTTCAAAACCACCAAAATCTCCTTAGTTGTGGATGCGGGTAAAATGGAAGCAATCAATCATAGACATTTGTTGATGAATGTATATAAGTTATATAGAATTACCTTTGTGCTTTTATGCCATCTTATCACCATGCCTTATTTTGTATAGGCCATCCTGAATAGGTTTTGAATGAGTTTCGTTCTCTTTTGTGACAATCTGTACGTTGTCCTGCTGCCCTTTGCAGATTCAATTGATTCATTTTACACCCAACTTTTCCTGATTTTGAAAATGCTTTTCAACGTTGCTTTACTTATTTTCATGATCATTACATTATCACACAGCTATTCACATTCCGAGAGCAAGCGACCAAGTCTCGCCACTCAAGTGGTAGTATGGAGGATATGAAATCAAATCGTCCAGATTCCACCACCAACAATCAGGGTGATGGCGATATCCGTGAAAAACACCACTTTGTCTTCTAATCTTCTGCCAAAGGTAACTGTAAGTAGAATGATCAGTGTTTTCGTTTCACCCTTTATGAATTTCAGTTGTGTTTTTTGAGAATATTTTATGAAATTTATCTGGGGAAAAAAGAAGTGTGGCAAAGTAAAAATCTTGGTTTGAGCTATTTTATATTCCTTCAAAAACCACAGTACAATGCCTTGATTGATTGTTTCTATACCATTGGAATTTTTGTTTTGTTTTCTTTTTGTTTTGTTCTTGGCTTTGTTTTCTTTTTTTATGTTGAGTCTATTTTTTCATCAGTGTAATGCAATGCTGCCAACCTACCTGCTAAAAAAAAGTGGATTTGTATAAAAAAAATTAGATTGTACACTGTTTGAGCTTTGTTTTGGTTTCTCTTTTCCACATTAATTTTGTTAGCATTTTCAAATTGTACACGTTTTTTTTTCCTATTTTCCTATTTTTGGCAAGCAATCTCCTATTTTTTCTGTTCATAGGATTGGCAGCTCTGGTAATGTATCAGGGCATAAAGATATAAAAATATGATTTAATTCATCAATTTGGCATGAAGTGCCAAGAGAAATAAAAATGGAATTAACCAATTACGATCATTCTTCAATCCTTCTTTTCACCTTTTCTTCTTCTCTGTCAAATCAGCGTCTTTCGAATGGTTCCATTGAGCCAGATTCAGACATGAATCGTGTCATGGAACTCCAAGAAACTGTTGAAAAGCAGAACTCTGAACTCACCTCAACTCGCACGCGCTTGCTGGAGTTGAACAACAAGATGACGGAATTGGAGGAGAACTTTTCCACAAGTCAGCGGGAACTACTTAAAGCCCAGGAGGCATGCAATAAACTTCAGCGTGATTTACGGGAAGTAAGTCAAGATATGTAGAACATTAGTGGTAAGAATGTGTTTTGTAAAAGCAATACTCTTTCAAGGCTTTTCTGGCCTATTCTAGAGCCTAAAGTGGAACAGGTGATATTACATCACTTTATTGGGACATGATGCTAATCTGTAACAAGTTTTACACCTCAGCTGATACTTATACCCATATTTTGCACTTGGGCTGATTGAGAAACACAATGTCGGACTTAACATCGCAAGGATTTGAACCCGGCACTTCATGATTGCAAGTCCGGCAGCCTTATTACTAGAATGTATACTTTGTAAAAATATGCGTGTGTTTGGAATATGGCCCTTTATTGTGTTTAAATGGAATGTGAAGGAAAGATAAAGAAAAAAACAGGATATGAGAAATGGTCACTCCATTTTTCAGTATGACAAAAAGATGGTACATTGAAGAAAATTTATACCCTTTAAGAGACTGCTTTCACAAGTTTTTCAATGTATTTATATCTTTTGGTATAACAAATTAGCCTGAGCGTTTTATTACAAAGAACAAACTGTTGAAAAGGAAGCAAGCATGGAAGCTATGACTTCATTTTCGTGCTGAAATATATTGAATTTTTTAACTTCTACTAAGATCTTATGGATTTAAATACTGCTTGAAACTTTTTCTGATTCAGTTTAATTTTAGGCACTGATAATGAAGTCAATTCAACATCCCCCCCCTCCCTCTTGTGCGATTCCTTAGTCTCAGGCGCAGAAAGAAGATCAAGAAGAGCGTATAGCAACTTTAGAAAAGAGGTATCTGAATGCCCAGAGGGAATCCACATCTGTCCATGACCTGAATGACAAGCTGGAGGCTGAGGTCCAATCACAGACTGGCAATTTACGTTCCGTATGTACATTCATCAAAGCATTTTCTGCACATTTATTGTGGTATAATATATATTTCTGTGTAATAATCTTAGTATCGTGGTGTCATCGTTGTTTTATTTACTTTCTATTCATTTTTCCAATGGTCAATGCACCAATTATTGTTCCGCTCCCACACATATATTCTTACATGAAGGTGTAAACAGCTGGTGGGTGCTACTAGTAGAGCCGTTTTTTTTTTTTTTTTTTCTTTACACTTGTCTCTCATCTTACTGTTTCCTCTCAATTCACCCTTGATATGCACACGTGACAGAGGAAAACTTTCAGTCAAAGCTGAAAGTTTTGTTACCTGGATTTGACATAACATTATGGTGATAATGTGGGTTACTTTTTTACATTTTGTCTATTTAGAATGTATTTGCTTTCACTGGAGCTTGTCATATGAAGTAATTTATGATATTGATAATAATAATAATAATAATAATAATATGAATTTATAAGGCGCATTATCTTAGCATTAAAAGCTCTATGCGCCGTACAAGACAATTTCATACATTTTAAAACATATTATTATGATTGGAATAAAATCAAAATTAAAATTACCATGCATACATTAAGAAAAAGTCGACCTAAAAAGATGGGTTTTAAGGTTCTTCTTGAAAGATTCGTAAGACGAAGACAATTTACACAAATCACTGAGGTCATTCCATAAACGAGGACAACAGACTGAGAAGGCTCTATCACCCGTACGCGTAAACGCACGAGGCATAGAAAGGTTATTGTCATAACTAGATCTAAGGGTTCGTGAAGGCACATGATGCGAAATAAGTTCGCTGAGATAGGGGCCTGTTCATGTAAGCATTTGTAAAGGATTTTGAATTTAATTCTCTCAATTATAGGCAGCCAGTAGAGGTCTTTTCAGAACGGAGTAACATGGTCATTCTTATTCTTAAGAGCAATTACTTTAGCAGCGAAGTTCTAAACTTTCTGAAGTTTTTTAATAGAATTTTTAGGTAAGCCAAAAAAGTAAAGAATTACAGTAGTCAATGAGTATGGGTTGTTGCTTGGCTCCGTGTTTAGGGTGATGCATTGTGATAAGTATACATAATAATAGTACTAGTGTTTCTATTCTGGGGAATTCAACCACTACATCCTCGCATCTGATTCTGCTTCTGTCTATTCAGTGATGCATGGTATTTTTCCAGGACAGTGGACAGGTAAGAACCTGTACAGGGCGAGATGATCCCGCCCCTCATGAGTCTCCTGCTGCCTTGCAGGCAGGTCTTAGCTGACCAAAGGCTAAGGGAGTTAACCCTGAAAGAAAACAACCTGCTGCCTTGCAGGCGTCTTGGCTGACCAAAGGCTAACGGAGTTAACCCTGGCAGAAAATTACAACCTGCTGCCTTGCAGGCTGGTCTTGAATGACTAACAGCTAAGGGAGTTAATCCTGACAGAAAATAACAAGGCCCGATAGGGGGCCTCAAGGGGGCAGCCCCACCATCTACCTAGGGTACAGTGGGCTAATCAAAAATGAAGAAAATGAATGTAGGTATGTGGAAGCTCAAACCAGTAAATGTATCAATGCTTTCATTTGCTGATGATTTAGTTCTGTTTGGAAAATCAGAAAGGGACCTCCAGTCAAATATCAACATAATGAATAATGAATTAAATAAAAGAGGAATGAGAGTAAATGCAAAGAAAACCAAAACAATGCTAGTAACTAGGGAAACTAAAACACAAAGTCTTAAATTAGGCAGGGAAAAGTTAGAACGAATTCAAAGCTACAATTACCTAGGATTAATGATTAACTCAGAGGGAAAACTAAGAGAAGAAATCAGCCAGAGAATCCAAAAGGCAAGTGCAATATATAATCATCTAGGAAAGGCATTTGTAGGTAAACAAGAATTGTCAACAAAAACCAAAATGGCAGTATACAACACAGTTTATTGTTCTACTCTCCTCTATGGCAGTGGAACCTGGACCTTAGACAGTAGGGAATACAGTAGAGTGCAGGCAGCCGAAACGAAATATCTAAGAAGAGTAGTAGGGAAAACTAAAAGAGACAAAATCAGAAACACAACAATAAGAGATCAAACCAAAGCAGATAGCATAAAAACTAAGATAGAAATAAATCAACTGAGATGGTTTGGGCATGTTAACAGAATGAATGACAATACAAATAGCTAAATCAGTATACAGTGTTAAAACTCAAGGTAAAAGACCAAAAGGCAGATATCGGAGAAAGTGGGAAGAAGATATAAAAGAGGCATTAACGCAAAGAAATTTAACTTTCACCCAAGGAAACAGAAAATGTCAGGACAGGGCAACCTGGAGAAAGATAATTTGGCATCTAAAACCCATACACCCAAAGGTAGAATGGGAGCTGATAAAGAAAAAATGGTATTTTACCCCAATGAAAATAAACCAGTTAACAACTAAATTTACATGAAACATTTCTGTCATCCAATAGTGCTACTGTTTTCCTCCTTTTTTCTTTTCTTTTGTTGAGTTTAAGAGAGCATTAACAAGTCATAATCGTCTTGCCTCAACCTTGATTCAAACTCTTCTCACTTAAAAGTCTGTTAGATCAGTTTCTTTTCCCTGAGGTGACACTATAACATGCACCCTCTCTCTGTCTCAACAGGCTGAGGAGAAGTGCAGAACTTTGCAAGAGAAGGTAGACCATCTGGAGCAAAAGTTGTTGCAGTCCTTGAAAAAAGTGGAGGCCATGCCGACAATAGAAGCAGAACTACAGCAAAGAATGGATGCCCTGAACCAGGTAAGTATGGTGGTAGTGTTCAGTCTTGGCTCAACGTGACCAGCAGTGGTCCCTACATTCTTCACCACATCAGGTCTTTTACCAATGCTACAACCATAGACATGTCGACATAAGCTTTTGTTCTTCTTCATATAGTGGCTGCCGGTCGCTATCCGTGCTTGGAGGAGCATTGACAGGTAAAGCCTAACAAAAAAATGCAACGCCCGCACTTATGTTAAGACGACTAATACACATATTTGAATTCAAATGATATATTAAGGAGATCATGGGAAAAGTCATTTTTAGTTGTTTGCAAAAACGTGTGGTTTTTCCAAAATTGCTCCGTAAGAAGATAATGACTAACAGAGAGGATATACTCGTCGAAGGCTATGTGTTGGGAATGAACTGCCAACTTGTTCCTGCTCACAGGAAAAGAAATCACCTAGAGCCTTACCCTTGTAGGGAACAGCAACAGAAATGTACATTATTTTTATTATTATTATTTGAATCAACAGAATATGTCTCTTTCGATTTTCTTTCCCAATTATTCTACTAAGTTGGTGGTTAATGAGCGCTGCCCTGGGAGTTTGCGTCTTCTTGCATTAAGAAGATAATGACTAACAGAGAGGATATGCTCGTCGAAGGCTATGTGTTGGGAATGAACTGCCAACTTGTTCCTGCTCACAGGAAGAGAAATCACCTAGAGCCTTACCCTTGTAGGGAACAGTGCGCAACAGAAATGTACATTATTTTTATTATTATTATTTGAATCAACAGAATATGTCTCTTTCGATTTTCTTTCCCAATTATTCTACTAAGTTGGTGGTTAATGAGCGCTGCCCTGGGAGTTTGCGTCTTCTTGCATTTTGCATGATCTGTATCTTGTACTTATGGTATCCTTGTCTTCTTCTGCTAGCCTTTATATGTTAGGGAGATAAATGTTACACATCTAGTTCGAAGGGTCTTTCCCATTAAAAGAATTATTACCATTCTATTACTGATGTCCCAAGGAGATATGTTTGCTCATGGTTGCTCATTTCTCACTACCAGTTGTGTTGCCTGTGGGGTTTTGGCAAGTGAGAAATTTTAGGTCTTAGAAAAAAAATAAGAAAAAAAAATTGAGTGAAAGAAATAATAATGAGAAAAGCAAAGAGAAAAGAGACAAGGAAAGTGCATTTTGTGCTAAGATAACTGAGCATCAGTTGTCTGTTTTGCATGAAAATGTTGTTAATAGCTATTTCATAATTGAGAGCTCAAAGAAACTTAAGTTTCACCTCTAGTCTTTCCCTACCCGAATACTGAAAGTTGAGCCAAGACTTTTGTGTTGCTTGTTGTGGTCGATTTAAATGAAATATGTTTTTTTTTAAATTTTAGAACTTCTCTTAGCTCTGTATCATCTTTTATTCTGACAATCTGGTTTGCCTTTGCTTCTGTCTCTACATTCTGGCATGCATTATACCAATTTTTCTTTTTCTTCAGTGGTCTCTAGTTTTAAGAACTTTCCTGTTAGGAAAGCACATATATGTATAGGAATGTACTTTTGAACTTGCTGGGCTCTTGATCAAAGTATAATGGGGTATCACTTCATAAACTGAACTGTGTACTGTCCCAACATTTTTACTGGTTAAAAATAACATAGTTTATAAATTTCAAGTGCTGGATCAGATCTCTGTGGTGGTATTTTTTTTTCTCTTTGTTCTCATTCTTAAGGGTCCTGAACATATTTGTTTTTAATTATTTGATATAGACAATTTTAACAACTATCATTGCACTTGACAAGTCTAAATTAGCTGGAAAAAATTATAAATTTTTGTTTTATCATATGGTTGCCGTGGGTCCTAGTTTTTCATCGCAAAAATACCTATAACTTCAATTCAAATAGGCTTTTTTAGTTTTTAACAAACATGGCTGTAACTTCACACACGCATTATTTAGTTCAAAATCTACCCGCATCCAGTAGCTTTTTTGGATAAATTGAACAGTTTTGAATTTATGAATTTTTTTAAAGTGCATATGAGCAACCTTCCCAATTTTTGGCAAATTTGATCGCAAAAAAAAATTCTTTTTGCAAAAAATTTAAGAGATATCGAAAATCGCTACTGGGTGAAATTTTGTTTTGTGTCATAGATGCTATATACCAAACTTCACGGCAATCGGAAAATAAATTTTTAAAAATAGATCGCAAATCACAGTTTTTAAAAATAATTTGTTGAGAAAATCGCATTTTTAACAATTTTTTCCGTTATTTGAATGTTTTTTTCGCACGTAAACCTATAAAAGAATAGTATAATATTTTGAAACATCATACAATCTTGAGAGGTTCTCAAATACTTCTTGTCAACCCTATTTCAACAGCTCCGGGTCCCGTATACTCATGTCGGATGGCATTTTTCTTATAACAGGTACGCGGAATGTCTCCCATAATTTGCAGCCGATCTTAGCTGATATTAAAAATAATTCCTCCGGAGTACTTTGTTTGGATAGAGTACTTTGAGATGAGTAAAATTACCAACTTGTTATACTATAAACAAAATTTCCGGCTTTTACGGTACAATCGATGTGTTGAAGGTTAGGCCGGCATCGGTTCTAAAAGAATCTACTGAGCTTTTTTTATGGTATCAATGTGAAGGGAATGATCTGCTCTATCCGGTAGTTTTTAATAAATGAGATTTGTCCGATTTGTAGTAAAAATGCCTTCCTCAGGGGATAGGTCTCACCCATCACCACCCCATCCCATTCCCAACTGGGTCCCTAGGAGGTTAAATTTTAAAGCAGCAATGCTTTGCCAACATAAGGATATCCTGTCTAAAGGTGCGTTTAGACCATTGAATTTTCTTTTCAACTTATAATCGTATATAAAAGATTTGTTATATGTATGCCTTTAGTCATATGTGGGAGCAAACAGAAATCATGTCGACGATGAAATTCGCAAACCATGTAAATCTAAAATTAGTAACGCCTTTTCCTCGCTTTTTAACATTAGGAAGCCCCTATGCTTCGTCTGGTTAGGATTCCATGTCACAAGAATCAATAGAAACCCATATAATAACCATATGAGCAATCCATGTATCCTGATTGGGTCTAGTTTTTGACACTTGCAAATCATCTATGTGTGTGGAAATAGATTTTAATGGGCAGCAGCATTTTCTTTGATTTTCTCAAAACATCCAAAATTGGACTTACACGGTTTATGCCTTTCACCGTCAATATGACTGTTGCTCAGTAGCCTTGATGGCTTTTAAATCAAAGCTATTTCAAATATTATTATAGATGCATATGATGTTAACATTGATCAGCTCATTTTTGTTTGACAAAGTGCTCAAATGTTTTCACATATCTTAATCACATATTTTTAAAAAAAGAAAACGATTGAAACATTGATTTTTAAAATTGTTTTGTGAGTTTCACAAATTGTTCAGTGAACTTAGTTCGTTTTAGTGCTTTAATCACCAGAATATTTTTTATACAATTTTGTATTCAATTTGTAACAAGGCAAGACAAATTTAAGAAATACAAAAACAACCAAAAATCCCAAAACAAACCCCAAAACCAATAAGAAAATAAAATAAAACAAAGGTAGGCTTGATTAATAAAATGATTGATGTTGTTGGCCCATCACTCTTTGACTGTTGTCATAGGAAAATCTCTTACGTTGCACGTGGGTTGTTTCTTTTTTCTTTTCTCTTGTTTTTCATGTTGGTCTGTTCTTTATGTGGTTTGTCTTCTTGTTTTTAAATTGTAAAGGGATTGGAGAACAACAAAGGGGATAGTTTTCCATCTTGAAACATTTTTTTAAGGCAAAACAGTTTTCAGAGTAGTGATATTATTATTATTATTATTATTATTATTATTATTATTATTATTATTATTATTATTATTATTATTATTATTATCATCATTTCATACTGTTAGCAAAACTGTGTAGATAACATTGGGAATTTGTTACTTCAGAGATTGATCCCTAACAACCATAATGTACGGGTTGAAGTACAACTTAGATATTTGTTTAGTTTTGTTTTGGTTTTATAATTTTTTATAAATTGTGTGTGATGTTTTATGACTTGCTCTTCTTTTAATGATGTGTGATTGTTTTCTCTTTAGTGAGTAAAAAGAGGGTAGGGTGGGAGTAAGGATTTACTATTCCTTCTGTGAATTTTTTCCTCTCTATGACTTTGTAGTCCAAAATTTACTTTTTGAATCTCTTTCTGCATGACATGTTTTCACTTTTACTTTACTGCTGTATATTTTTTCCGTACTACAGTTTTTTGTACATTTGCTCTAGCGGTAGAAATAGCAGTGATTGTGTCGTGTTTGTAACTAGAACTAGACAGTAGTTGTGTTGTGTCTTTAGCTACAGAGCTGCAACATTTCCAAGGACCATAGGCAGGCACAAGAGAGTTCTCTGTTCTGGTCCCCCTAATGTAGGGTTCTTCCTCTTCCTGGAATCCACAGGCTGAGGAGAGACACGGGTCGATTTGAGGAACGCATTCATGGCTTGGAGCAGACGTTGCAGGACAAAGACTCCGAACTGCTCAGGGTATGGGATTATTTTATCGATCAATATTTGTTATTTTACAAAGACTTAGTTTTTGTTGTAATACAAGTTACTAGTGATTTTTTTCTTTCAATTTTCGTTTTTCTTCATTGAAAATCGGCGGCGGTCAGGAGTGAGGATGTGTGTGTATGTGCACTGATGGGTTTTTGTGTGTCTAATTTGGCATATGCATTCAGAATATAAAAATATAATAGAATTAGAAATGAGAGGAGAGAAAGATCAGCACAAAGATCACAGTTCATCATTCTCATCATCTTGTATCTATACATACTTTATAATGGAAAGATACATTGTTACGATTCATTAGGTTATGCGTGTTGTGAGAAGGGGGTAGAGGGGAGGGATTGTATTTTTAACATAAATATTTTATGTCTGTCGATATATGCTGTTGAAGCTCATGTGGGCTTGTGCTGATCTACTGCTAGGTCCTGCTTCTTTCCTTTCATTTTTTTTTACGTCTGTTTTTCATCTTGCTGTTTCCTCCTAATTTATCCTGAGATCACCAGATATGGTGGACGAGGTAAATTTCAATGAAACAACGAAAGAAAAGTCTCTCTGTATTCTATTCAAGGGAGTTTTACTTCTCAACCCTGAGTGGACGGTTGGTGGGTGCTACTGGTAGGTCCTACTTCTTTCCTTTCCTTCTTGCACTTATCTTTCATCTTGCTGTTTCCTCTTAATTCACCTTGAGATCCCTTCATATGGTGGATAGGGTAAGTTTCAATAAAACAAACAAGTCTTTAATCCTGTCACTAAAATTCCACTATTATTAAAGTAACCATAAGTTTGTCTTTGCAATATCCTATTAAACATTAGTTGCCTTAATTTTTGTTACCTTTAATGTCATTGATTGTATCTTTTTACCTCCCTTGTAAAGTCTCGGCAGCGTGAAAAGATGAACGAGGAGCATAACATCCGATTGTCATCCACGGTGGACAGACTGCTGACAGAATCCAATGAGAGGCTACAGCTTCACTTGAAAGAACGAATGGCAGCCTTAGAAGAGAAAAACCAACTGAACTCAGAGTTGCAGAAGGTGTCAAAAATTCTGGAAGACACACAGCTGGAGAAGGTAAGATGGCAATCTCTCTGGGAGAGGGATATTGGAAGTCTATGTACTAATCTCCTCTTGGAATCTAGCATTGTGCCTGCTGAGTTTATTGCTAATTTTTGCTGAGTGATTGTGGATTGTAGACAGGACCTATTGGTAGATTCTCCTTCTTTGGCGACTCAGTAGTCCAGAAGCAAGGTGTCGACCTCTCAACCAAAAGGTTGTGGGTTCAAACCCTGGTAGGTTAAAAAAAATTCTCGTTTTTTCCTAGTAAAATCCACCCTCCTAGCCCAGGTAGATGGGTCGACACCCAGTCACATCAGAGATGAACGGTAAAAAAGAGGTCCTGTCTGCAGATCACAACACTCTGTGCACGTTAAAGATCTCTTGGCTGGGAGAAATCGAAAAATCTTACCAAAACCTCAAGATCACCATAATTGTGGATGTGGGTAAATCAAATCAAATCAAATCAAAACAAAATCTCCTTATTTTCCTCGAGCTGTTTCATGTTTTTCATAATGCTGTGGGAGGAGGGAGGGAGACAGAATTGTCAAAGAATTGAAGACTAGATTTTACACATTTAATATACCTTCTATATATATAATTCTGAGTTGGTTGTTCTTTGTGTGCCAAAGGCTCTGATAACAGACTACTGAGAGTGTCCATATTTTGCATATAGATTCTAAATGATCTCAATACCATTGACATTTAAAGGATTTATTATAAAGGAAGATGCCATTGTTTCCCTTTCTTTAAGTGGAATTTTTATTTACCTAAGCAGCCATTTTAAACAGGTTTTGTAATTAAAAAGTTAGAAAATAGTATTGTTCACGCCTACCTGCATGACTTCAGTATCGAACATTGATTTGATTTAATAATCGTACTGAAAGTCACTTTAGGTTTAACATGCTTGTCATTAATATGTCCAGTGTCAGGCTTTAAAAAGGAAATTAATTTACAGGACGTTGTGATTTTCTTTATATGGAAGTGGATAATCAAGAAATTGAATTTTAAATGTTTCCTTTTTATTTCTAATTCTCCAGGAACGCATTAATGATGACCTACTAAGATACAGAAAAGAAGTTGAGACGTTAAGAATGCAGATGGAGCAGTTGATGAGGTAGCTTGCTTCTAATCAGCATTGCAAATCTTTTGGAATATTCTGATGTTCCTTCTTGTGTTATTTATGCATTCTTTTCAAACAAAGAATAAATATGAGCACTGTTGTAATAAATTGACTTGAGCATGAAATGTATCAATAACAAATGTGAAGCTTTTTTAAGTACAGTCGCCTTTGGGAAAATTGTTGCGATTATCGGATTGACAGATTCCAGTATTAGGTCATTTAAGTATTTGATGACTAGGTGTATCTATTGCAATATTTTTTGCTTAGATAACTTTGCCCTCTTATGTTTCACCGACTTGGGACTTTCATAGACATTCTCATCTGTGTAAAAGTTGTATGCCTTCAAACAGATATTACACAGTCAGCAAATCATATTACAGCAAAGCATATTACAGTAATTCGGTTCATTTTTTATGTTGAGATAGTTGTGAATTAAGCTACAATGTGTCCAACGCGTGATAAGTGAAGCCACTCCCTTTGATCTGAAAGGTTGGTCGTCGGCTGCCCACTTGGCTTATTGGCTAGGGAAAGCCATGTGTTACTTATTGTACCATACAATACTACGCTGTCCAGCTGTGTGTCTTTGCAAGGCGGATTGCGCCTTTTCTTGTCTGTTAGACGTTTAATCAGTGAAAGGCCATAGTATCATTACGTTTGTTAGGTAATGACAACTTAGACATACGTGTATCGTTTAGCAAAATGTGAAATTAGAAAAAAGCCGACCACAAATCTAAGGCAAAGTGTCGCCGGGATTGCGATTATCTGAAGTTAGTTGCGATTAACCAGTGGCTTTTACATAGAATTAATTCTGTGAAGTGTTGCGATTAAACAGAAATTGTGATTTACCGAGTTGCGAGAAACTGGAGTCGACTGTATTGATCTATAACTAAATGGACAAATAAAGTTATAGAAACTCCAGAACAGGTTGTTTCAATTTGACAGTCTTAGAATCCTAATGTGTTTTGTTGTCAATTCTCATTTGAAGCCTTTCATTTTTTAAATATTTTCATCTTTATCTTGCTTTTGAACGAAATAAAATTTCAGAGCTGGTTATGCATTTGAAGATAATGTGTCACGACGACACCATCGTGGTAGAGAACAAGCCATGAACGACGACCCAACAAAGGTGAGAAAAGAAAAATATGACAACATTTAGCAGAGTTTGTGATTGAAACAAGATCAGAATAAGTATCATGTACTTCCTTTTAAAACCAAAACCAGTATTGGTTTGAAGGAAAAGAAATTTAAAAATAAATGACACTCAATTAAAAGATTGTTTTTACATTATTCAAAATTTCAATTCTATTTTTCTTTGAGTAATTTATATGATATCTTACACTGTTACCTCCTCTTCTGCTGAAATATTTTTGCTGACAGTGGAAGTTAGCCTTCTAAGAAAGAAAAAACTAATCAGTCTGATTCTTCATATATTTAAATTCTTTCTAAATGCAAATTTGTGAAATCTCAAACAAGACTATCTGTATTTGTAGTTGTAGAATCCCTGCTGGGCTTTAAGCATGGGTCCTGAAATTGAATATTATGGTAAAAAAATAATAATTTATTGTTAGTTTTACCTTTCCTGTATATGATTTCATCAAAGATTTGTCTCACTGAGACTTAGATAATTTTCTATGGATCATCTTTAGAAGGAAGGTCGTCTCAAAACTGAAGAAAAAGCAATGAAATTGAAGAACATGATGATAAACAATCAGTCATCTCAGCTGAATGCAACCAGAATCGTACTATACTATTTATTGGAGCTAGTTATCTAACAGGTAATTTTACAGTTTAGCGGCATAAAAGAAGTGGATCAAATTTGTACTTGCTGTCGGTATTGGCTTAGATCTACATTTAGAGGTGAGATTGAAGAAATTTATCCATAATCCCTTTTCCTGAACCCCTACCTCCATATCAAGGTGGGTGGGGGTGAGGAGAGGTGTTCAGGGTTAGGAATTGTGGATAGATTTCTTCATTGTCACCTCTAAATGTAGACCTAAGACGATACCGACAACGAGTACAAATTTGACCCACTTTTTTTTATGCTGCTAAACTGTAAAAGTACCGTCCAACTACATGTTACTACGTTCAAGGTCATGAGACATCACCTACTGGATAGTGGAAATTCCCATAGCATCAGACTGTGTTTTGTTTCAATAACAGAGCGTAGTATTTGTAGTAAATTAGAGTACCATTGGATGCTCAATTGAAAGAAAAGAAAAGGAAAGTTGACTGTGGGAAAGTTTACGAGAAGACCCGAGTCGAGAAAGAGGCTGAGGAAATCGGCCCAGCCTATCAGGTAAGAATGTTTTGAAGTAGAACCACGTTTTCCGTCCAAGTTTCCTTTATTCTTCTTTCAAAAGCGATTTTCTCAAAACTCATTTTCGAACATAAATCTATCTCATTCCTTATTTATCGACAAATCAATGCGAAATTTGGTATATAACTTGTTCATAGACGTATAAAAAAAACGTATTGAGAGATATTTGGATTTTGTTATATTTTTTCCCCAGTATAATTGTGATTTTATCGCCAAAGAATAGCAAAAAATGACATTGTCGATTAGCCATTTTTGAAGCATAAAAATACAATAAGATATATAGATAAAAAAAAATTAACTCTCTATTTGTCTGTAGGTAACATGTTCAGGAGAAGGTGTGTGAAATTCAAAAGAATAGCACAAAAACTGGCGAAAGGAGATAGAATTTGAAATGAGTCTATTTTTCTGTTTACACTTCAAGATGGCGGCCATTTCCATGGCAACCATAATAATTTTTAAAATCCAACGGTTTCTCACTAATTCAGACCCGTTAGTTCAAATTTAATCGTTAAAAAGCTTTACCTAGAATGGTTAAGAAAATCACTTTCAGGACCCGTGTCCGCCTTAATACAACGGGAGTGAGAGGTGGTCGGTCTGATTACTAATTGATATATGGTTTAGTGTTTTAGTCTTGTTGGCTGAATACTGCTGTTTTGAAACTGTCGACTGTTGGTTTGCGTACAATGTCTTTGTCTAAGTTGTTTTAATCTACGGCGCTTCGCACGATAAACACGTTTTTATATTATTTTGATTTGACGTTTTCGTCTTTCTTCAGGTAAACACTCTAAATGAGCAAGAATGGGAAAAACTGCAGCAGGCCCACGTTATAGCAAACGTTGCTCATGCCTTTGATACTAGCGATACGGAAGGGACAGATGACAGCGAATCTCTCTTTGGCACAGTAGACATGCTTTCTCCATCAGGGCACACAGGAGCTCAGACTCTCGCTATCATGCTACAGGAACAGCTTGACGCCATCAACAATGAAATCAGGTGCAGGCTTTTGTCTATTTTGTTGTCCGTGTCCTGGCTAAGTTTTTGTTGAATGTCTTGCAAAAAGTATACCGTCGGTGAAGCTGTCTAAACGCTAAAATCAGTAGCAAAAAATGTCATAAATAATGGAACCCTATGCTATCCTTTTTGGAAGATAAATATAATTTTTTTAGATCATGTACGTAGAATGAGCTTTTCTATTTGATTAAAGCCTCCAATATTTGTTAGGACATGAAAGAAGCATGCATTTGATAATTTTAAGGACAAATCTCATATCCCATATATTATGGACTTAAGACAGTTTCACCGATGACATGTGTGCATACAGAAAAGATCAGGCAGTATTATTTACAGATCTTTTGTATTGAATTATGAATTTTTGTGTATCAAGACACGGACGTATAGATGTTCTTTGGAACGAGAAAGGGAATGTTGTGGTTGTGAAATGAGATGAGACTTTTCTCTCTCCTTTTTTTAATGTTCTGTTTGCACTGTTCTTTGAGAGGAATAACATCTTGTCTTTCTCTCTAACACTGTTTATGTGTTTAAAGATGGCCTTAAATTTCCTCTCATTGACAATCACTCCCTTATCAGTCTTTATTAAAACACCATTTTAGTCTTCTACAAATATCTTTTCTATAACTTTTCGTTTTTCACAAGTGTAATATCGCATTAGGAGCTAAGCTGAGTATCTTTCTCATAGCGAACTAATGCCAAGTTAAATATTTCTGAGCCAATATTCAAACCTGTTTTCTGGTACTTACTGACAATTCTATTAGTTGATAACATCTTCTATGTGAGTATAAACATTATGTACATTAAAGAGATCAAAAATAATTTAAGACCTGTGTTTAAGTATAAGGTTGTTTCTGATATAAGTTTTAGAATGACATTTTTCTTATTTGGGATTGTACTTAGTTGTCTGGTGATTATGTAGTTTCTATTAGATCACTTTTAAGGAATTGTTGAAGGTGGTGAAAAAGTGAAAACATGCAAGTGTGTGTGTGTGTATTGCTCTAATTGTAATCATCCACCATCTCCAATTCTTGTTTTTCTTATTGCAAGGCTGATCCAAGAGGAGAAAGAAAGCACTGAGCAGCGGGCTGATGAACTGGAAAGCAGGGTAGGCAGTGGTAGTCTTGATACTATTCCTGGTAGGTGGCGTGGGGGTTACGAAAGGTCCGCCTCTCCTCCGGCAAGTGGCCGCTCTACTCCCACCCATCCACGTTCCTCTTATCAGTCAAGGGACTCTCTGCAGAAGTACCATACTGTAAGTGCTTGGAAGCTTGTTTGGTGGGCCCATAAGGTGCATGGTGTCATTTCTTCGGGAGGAAGGTTTGGGCGTCCTTTGACATTGGACTGAGGAGTAACTTACATGATAGCTGGTCGCGTCTTTTAAAATGTAAGCTTGGAAGTCAAAGCTATTTGCCATCGACTTGAATATACAAGCAAAATACCAGCATATTGAATAAAAACATATTTTAAATCATCTTCTCTTGTTTGGACATACGCATATTTCCTGTTTTATGAAGGAATAATACAAAACTTTTGTCAACATCTGGATTTTAATGGTAGTTTGGTTATTTCTTTTATTACTTAAAGCACTTTTTAATAAAAATGCTACCATTGTCATTTTATACTCCTCTGTCTATGGAATAGGCCGTCACTAAACTCTTCCTTCCCCTCCTGGGTCCTACCTGCTTGCTGCCCAGCCCTGAACGTTGTACGATTTATCTTTCTTGTAGTCGTATCGTCACTCAGCACCGACACCTTCACACCTGATGCATGGTCATCTGAGAGAATAAAAGGCAATGAAAGTCAAATGTGACATAGCAATCATGACTGACTTTCAGAAAGAACATTTTGTTTTTAGCACTTTTGATGGTAAATTTTTCAATGATACAAACAGGGCAGATAGTTAGTGGTCTGTTGTTCCTGAGATTTCCATGATGTAATCTCAATCCTGTACAGAGTGCATGTGCGTGCAGTTTGAGAAACGTTTTTAAAGATTTGTAGTATTCACAGAACAGATCATTAGTTTTTTCCCGCACTTGACATAGACATTTCAGACATCATTATTGCATGATTAGCTGTGACAAATTTGTCTGCACCAATGTCAGTTGAGTATAACTTCCTTCTAGTCCCCAAAACTGTGAAAACATGTAGTTTTTTTTTCTTTCCCATGCCAAGGTGGCACTTTTAAACAAAGTGTTGTCATTCAATGCATAATTGAAATGTATTTAACATTTCTTACCTGAAACGACGGCAAACAAAGAACAAATATTCAGTTAGGAAAGAGAGGGAAAGATAAATAAGTAAGAAACTTAATTAAGGCAAAGAGACTTCTTGAGGAAGTTGTCCCATTTTGAACCACTCTATTGCAGATAAGATGAAGACGACATACTTACAGAAATGTTCCAACCGTACAATACGTAAAATAGGGTGTATTCTCTCAGTTATGATACGCAAATGTTGAGAATAAGTGAAAAGGTGTCCATGCTATTGATGTTGTCCCTCTTCACTAGATTTATCTTCTTTTCAACATCTACTTCTCAAGAAAGTTTCTCCATTTCTTCTCCACTTGTTTCCATAACTCAATAACTATTACTCCTTATTGTGATGAATATCGACATGAAATAATATTGAAATTCTGTAGGAACAAAAACAAGACAAGTACAAAAATCTTTGAGCAGCAATAGAACCACAACCTCTGTGTCAGTGTTGCTGCTATGAAAAAGAGTGCACTAACAACCAAGCTAACTACGCTTGACATTTCTATTGATGCTCAAAGATTGTTTTCTGTCTATTCCTTTGTATTTCCCTTGTCTTTGTTCCTACAGGGCTTTAATATTATTTCATGTCCTTATTCATCTGTCGCCATGCCCCTTATTTCACTACTTGTTTTTACATTTGTAGATCTGTTACTCCTTTTATGATGTCACACCTTCTTCTGTTTATAATATCACATCTCTGTCTTTGAACATGTATGTTTCAGAACCTTTCATCATGTTATTCAGTTTTCACTGGTTGATTTTATTTTTATATGAGCACTGCTTAAACATACCCACTCCTTTGAAAAAAAAAAATCATAAGGCAAGTTTGTCATTGCTTTCCATATCTTCATCACTCTTTTGTCTTTTTATGGATGTGGTTGTTGTACGCAAGATAAATATCTCTGCCTAGATATTTGTAACCCAACTTTACAAAATTGCTCTTAATGCCCCTCTTTCTTTGCTCTGTCTTTACATTCTAGTCTCTTTACTCTCTCTCTGCTCTCTGTCTTTAGGTTCCACCTTCTTTGCTCCGTCTTTAGGTTCCACCTTCTCTGCTCTGTCTTTAGGTTCCACCGTCTTTGCTCTGTCTTTAGGTTCCACCGTCTTTGCTCTGTCTTTAGGTTCCACCTTCTTTGCTCTGTCTTTAGATTCCACCTTCTTTGCTCTGTCTTTAGGTTCCACCTTCTTTGCCGTCTTTAGGTTCCACCTTCTTTGCTCTGTCTTTAGGTTCCACCTTCTTTGCCGTCTTTAGGTTCCACCTTCTTTGCTCTGTCTTTAGGTTCCACCTTCTTTGCTCTGTCTTTAGGTTCCACCTTCTTTGCTCTGTCTTTAGGTTCCACCTTCTTTGCTCTGTCTTTAGGTTCCACCTTCTTTGCTCTGTCTTTAGGTTCCACCTTCTTTGCTCTGTCTTTAGGTTCCACCTTCTTTGCTCCGTCTTTAGGTTCCACCTTCTTTGCTCTGTCTTTAGGTTCCACCTTCTTTGCTCTGTCTTTAGGTTCCACCTTCTTTGCTCTGTCTTTAGGTTCCACCTTCTTTGCTCTGTCTTTAGGTTCCACCTTCTTTGCTCTGTCTTTAGGTTCCACCTTCTTTGCCGTCTTTAGGTTCCACCTTCTTTGCTTTATCATTATTTCCCATTCTCTTTACTCTGTCTTTACGTTCGACTTTCTTACTCTATCTCTACATTCCACTCTCTTTACTCTGTCTTTACGTTTGACTTTCTTACTGTATCTCTACATTCCACTCTCTTTACTCTGTCTTTACGTTTGACTTTCTTACTGTATCTCTACATTTCACTCTCTTTACTCTGTCTTTACATTCAATTTTCTTACTGTATCTCTACATTCCACTCTCTTTACTCTGTCTTTACGTTTGACTTTCTTACTGTATCTCTACATTTCACTCTCTTTACTCTGTCTTTACATTCAATTTTCTTACTGTATCTCTACATTCCACTCTCTTTACTCTGTCTTTAATTTGACTTTCTTACTCTATCTCTATATTCCCCTCTCTTTACTCTGTCTTTGCATTCGACTTTCTTACTGTATCTCTACATTCCACTCTCCTTACTCTGTCTTTAACGTTCAACTCTCTTACTGTGTCTCTACATTCCATTCTCTTTATTCTGCATTTTACATGAAAAGAAGACTTTTGTTCCTTTTATAGTATATTGTTGCCACTTTGTCATAGAGCAGTAGTTTTAAGATTATGAGTTTGATAGTAAATACTTATTGTAAATAAGGTTCTGAACAGATGGAGCTCATGCTTTAAGAATGTGTGCATGCATAAATTCAAAGAATGATGAAGAAAAAAACACTCATGAGAAGCAAGCATTGTTTTTCAGATTCGGCTTTAAAAAGAGTGTTAATGATCCACAGAAAAAATCGAATTAAGGGGAGACTACTCTCAGACCACTTTTTTTCATTTACAAACCTATAGGTGTCTTTTATGTTTTATACAGGTTAGATAGGCATCGGTATGCCATATTTGACTGCTTTTTTCTAGATTGCATGTGAATTTTTTGCGTGGTGGGCATAACTCAGGGTCCGAGACCCCTAAAATGATATAATCTAAAGAAAATGATTTCTCCCTTATCCATTATAAGAATTCATTGAAATTTGCTTTGGAGGTAGGTATGAAGACAGTGTCAATAGGCATAGAATTTTTTTATATAGTTGAAATATATAATTTTTGTCATATGAGTGAAAAAGGCTGTGAGGCCGCGGCAGAATTTCCTTCATTTTCTCAGATTATTTCTGAAAAAAATCCATTTACATAAATAATTATCATTTTAAAACAAAATGCTCAATAGGATATAGAGACAAACTTCTTGCAAACAACTATGCCAAATTTCAAAGGTATTGTAGTGATGGATTTTGAGAAAATCTCTACATTGTAACCCCACCCCTAAAAAAAATTGATTTTGAGAAAAATTGAAAAAACGGATTAAATCATTGGTTTAAAGAATTGAAGCCATTCAAACCCCCAATACTGTTTGTTTATCCAAAATACAAACCAATACCTGTGGAAAGAGCTTAAAATTTGCTTTAAAACATGTGATTAGTCATAAAATTTCATGCTTTTAGTATACACGGTAACTTGATATTTACATGACATAATCTGACACATTGACATACAACTTATAACACTTGGTACACCACAACAAAAAATATTCACAACAATCAGAGTCCTGTGGAGAGATAATAAAGAGACTTAAATGGATAGATTTTACTTAAAACTATTGATACTCATCCGAGTGCGGCGTAAATCCATTTCAATATCTGACGTAAATCCATTTCAAAAACTGCCCGCAGCATACTGCTCTCTGCCCTCCAGCTGTTGAAGTCGTTCCTCTTCTCTTGTCTGTGCTATTCTCCAGATCTCTCTCCTCCTCTTGGACACAGCTTCACAAGCTCTCTCTGATTTCCTCTTCCTAACATTATCTCTCCTAGCTCCATACTTCCAGAATGAATGTCCTACACCTAATCCTAGCGCCGAAATAAAACGTTGCGATGCCCTTGCCCCTTGGTTGAATTCTCCTACACCTAATCCTACAAAAATCTCTAAACGCTGCCTACCTACAAACTTATGCTTGGGGCATCGAGACCAGATCAAAGCGTGGATGCTCTTGTTTGCATTCTGAGTCTTTCCATCAAGGCATCTCCTCAAAAGATCATCATCGGAGAGCCGAACATACACATCCCGGATGTGTTCAGCCACAAGAGGACTGAGATATGTGGTCATAAGTTTGTCATGGTCAGGCTCTGATATTCCTTTAGAAATAGCTTTCTGGTAAAAGCACCAGGAGTCGACTCCTTTGGGACAGTCCTCATGCTTAGGCGACTCATTCGAGGACGTGCAGTGCTTGAAGGATACCCAGATAGCGCGCTTCATATCATTCCACAGTGTCGCTTGATCTGACTGCCTTCGTGAAATACTTTTGCAACTTCAATATCTTCCCCTGTGTCAACTTCCCTTTTCCATTACCACCTAAAGTCACCTTCACCTTCTTCTTATTCTCCACAGTCTTCCTAAGTGCTGTCCCTAGTCTCTTAGCCACATGATTGACACATTCTCTCTTTTCAATCACCACACCTTCATATGGATCTGTATCTTTCAGCTGCCTAATTGTATTAGCATCACCATCACAAATTACTGACCTATACCTAAGACTATTCTTCTCTACAGATCTCCTCTATATATTTACTGCTGCCTTCTGCTCCATACTACCTGAAGATCCTACATGATTTCTATCACATTCTACATCATGCTTCTTCCTAAACTCCTCATACACCTCCTCATTATACTTGAGCTTGCTTCCGACTGTGTCGCACTTATGACAGTATTTCGACAATACCTCATAGTCCACCACAAGACCAGCCCTGTTCTCAATTACACAACCAATACCACACATAGACTTCGGTCCACGAGTATGCCAGCTACCGTCATAGGAGACGTCGATATCTATGACGGAATTTCTTGCCTGCTCAGGGTACGCTTTTCGGACGACATTACCAGCCTCGTATAATATACCTGACGAATAGCTAGCAGATCTCGCGGCGATGGTCTGTTGATGTTGGAAAAAGGTCTTGTGATGAAAAAGAGGCACGTCCATCATCTCACAGAAAACTGTAAGGCCTGCCTGCCCCATACCAGTTGCGATGGATGTCGCCACTGCCCTGCGGTTCACCTCGAACACCCTGTCGATCTTTGCAGACGTATGCTGGGTAGACAGGACCTTACAGTACGTTGTACACGAGAGCTTCAGGAGAATAGCGAGTCCAATTGTCCTGTCACCTTTAGCAAGAGATAAAGTGGGCTCGAAACAAAAAGGACAAAGAAGAATCTTGATCATTTCCTGGAGGCAGAAAAGCTGTACTATCGTGGCCCCCAGAGAAACTGAAGGATCAGACAGTACAGGCTCGTCATGCGGAAGAAAAGAAAGCTTTGGGGCTGATGCTGACATGGAGGGGGCGGGGAAGGAGAAGAAGAAGATGGTTGAGGGTCAAAGGCATCTCATCCTGCTGCTGCAAAGCCGCTCTTGCCTTCTCCAACGCCACTTTCCTACTCGACTTCACTTACTCTTCGAACTTAACTTCTTTGTAGAAGCCTTAGTAGGAGACATTTTCACAAATAATTCTATTAATAACTGTAGAAGAAAGAAGAGACAATGTATGAGAACCATAAAAAGAATTAGGAAACAAAGGATGAAAGAGTATCCTTACAAAACTAATTAACCAAGTCTTTTATCCCAAGAAAACTGAAATAAATGTGACAATATCTATTATAGCTAATGATAGCAAAAGGAAAAATAACATGGCTCCCTATATTATCAAAAACCATCCGTTTCCGTGCACCGTACCTAATAAAAATAGAAAGCAAAGCATCAACAGGTTGTCGAAAAACACGTGGCACCTTATCACAACAAATCAAGATACTAGATCTAGGCTGAAAAAAAGTCGTTGAAGGGCTACTTTACATGATGTCAATTAATATAACAAGGCATAGAAACTAAATCTGGAGCCAGATTTAGATCTAGAATCTAGATCTACTTTTTGATTCGACCACAACTTGAATAACATGCACACTTCCATTGTTTGTGAAATCAGTCACTCAGCATATCATATTCCCAATCAAACACAACACAAAATAGGATGGTCACATACATAAAATAACTATAATTATGATTCGTTTACTTACCTGAATGAGGAAAATGAAGGTTTGATGGAAAAACGAAGCAAAATTGCAGTAAAAAATCTCAGCAATCTGAATTCCGTCACAGTCTTAGCTTGTCGTATGCGATCAAAACAGCTCGAAGACCCCGTGGTGTTTGGGGTTGAGGCAGGGAGTTCTGGGTCGAGGTCACCCGGAAAGGATCGGCTTGGCCAATCGCTGTAGGATTTCGACACACCCCCGCCTCGGCCAATGAAATTGTTTGAAATAGGTGTCATTTATTTGAATGTAAGGATTCGGTATCGTTTCGTACAAAATTAGCGAGTTTACCATCGAACTGCTCTGGAACTGCCGATTCCAACGATGTGTAATATGCTATGGTTTGATGCCTAGTTATCCTTCTATGAAACCCGTTGTCAGGGGCATTTTATGCATTTCTTGCTCAAAATCGATCAAACCTCACTCACTTTGAAATCAATTTGAAGTATTTTATCGTCATTTTTGGACATTGAGACTTAGCTAAATCGATTTAGCAGCTATCTATCCTGCATACTGGCATGAAAACAGAAAATCGATAATTCAAAAGTAAGCCTAATATTTTACGCAATTCCTCAACCGCGTCCCCCTTAAAATCAAACATTTGTGGAGAGAGCAAAAGATATGTGTAAATGAAACAATTTAGATTGTTTCTCATCTCCCCTCCCCTAAAAAAATGTCTTAACGTGTGGGTTCTTTTTTTATTGCTTCGAGAAATAAAATAGTCTCAAGGTAGAGAAATAACTTGTCAGAATATTGCTCTCCATCTCTGCAAAGTCACAGAATTATTGTGTTTTAAGTGTTATACATATCATTAGAAATACTGAATATGTTTATCAAAAGCATTCTCACAGACAGTAGTCTCACCACAATTTTGTATCAGATTTTCATCTCTCTAGTTACTTCTATTGAAGGCAAAATAGAAAGACCATTCTTGTCCTTGATTAGATAATTTTTATTTTTGAGAATAATCAATAGCTGCGTGATGTTGATTTGAAGAATCTTCTTTCTGTTGCTGAAAGCCATTTTCCTCAATGATTTATTTCAATGTCACACTTTCCCTGCTGTCAATGCAAGGTATTGTTATGAAATGATTTGCACACGTCTTTTTCCCTTGATGTCAAATTCCAATCTATTGTGTAGATCTACATATTTATATCTTCATGTTATCACCTGTTCTCTTAAGGAGTAGAAATCATATGCAGTGGCGTCTCGATAATCCGAACACCTCCATTCCGAGCAATTTAAAGTCGAGACATCCAGATTATCGAATCACTGATCAAAGGGACCCACTTTGATACAGGCGTGGGCCTCAGAACTTACAGTAATTGCCAGGTGCATTTTACAGGGAACAAAGTACACTGATGCTGTTAATCACTGGCCAGAGCTCTCTCTCTCTCCCTCTCTCTCTCTCTCTCTCTCTCTCTCTCTCTCTCTCTCTCTCTCTCTCTCTCTCTCTCTCTCTCTCTCTCTCTCCCTCCCTCCCTCCCCCTCCCCCTCCCTCCCTCCTCCCTCCCTCCCTCCCTCTATCTCTATCTCTATCTCTATCTCTATCTCTATCTCTATCTCTCTCTCTCTCTGATCATCATCTAATATTATCTGTGGCGCGGGTGGCCAAGTTGTAAGGCTGCGTGATGAGGGATCATTATGTCCCAGATTCAAATCCTAGCAAAGCTAGGTCCAACGTTGTGTTACTTGGGAAAGACACTTAACACACTCTCTCTCTTTCTCTCTCTCTCTGACTTGTATCTCAGGTTTCTCGCTTACATACAATTTATACCATGCCAGAAGAAGAAGAAAAAGAAGAGAGAGACAGACAGACAGAGACAGAAAAAATTGCTAAATAGTATGGCTGAATTGGCAATAGAAAAGTCGAGTCAGGTGGCTTTGATTGACTGTAAACTGATTGGTTAGACTCTCTCGAACAGATGAGTGTTCAGTTTATCGAAGCATAAGCTCTCTATATTGTGGTAGCTTCTTCCAAAATTAGGTGTTCGGATCCGGAATCCCGAATTTCCGTATTGCAAATAATGAAGTGAAAACCCCTCCCAGCTCATCTGTTCGGATTATCGAGACATCCGGATTATCGAAGTCCGGACTATCGAGATGTGACTGTAACTCCTTATGCCTTTCGTAAATGAAATAGTTTTCTCTCTGAAACTTTCAATTATAATTACATTAGATATTTGCGATTTGTGACTTTTAAGTTTTAAATTGTTTTCTTTCTTTCTTTCTTCCCCCTCTCCTATTTTTTAATTCAATATTTCTTTAGTTAATAGTAAACATGGGTTGAATTAGAATTTATAGAAGTGTTAAACAAATTAAACAAAAAAATTTAAAGTGTATACCACATTCTGAGTCTCCTTATGCTCTACAGGCTCCAGCTGGCATGACTGCACAGATGTATACCTACTCATCTTCGAGTCCCCAGTTGGCCACAGCTGCTGATTCTAGTCCTGCTGGCAATCAGGTGGGTTTAATCAATTGAAGAAGGAAAAAAAAGGAAGCTACTGGTATAACACAAATTAAAAAGAATGTTTACAAAATTTAAACAAGCAGGCCCAAGAAGATCAGGACAAATGAGTGACATTCTCCATGTGGCACAATGCTTATCAGGAAAATGAAAAAAAAACCAGCAGACGGTAGGAAGAGCCAGTAAGTGAAGGTGAAGGAAACATGTGAAATTTGGTTTGGCTCATAACTAAATTGTCCATACTACATTTAACAATTTTAGAGTAATAATCATTATAGGATTGACAATTATCAATTGTTTTATTTCACAAAAAACTGATCGCATTTGGAGTATCTTAGTCACAAATTTCACTTGCATTTTGTCCTAACTTCAGATTCTTTTGAGATGAGAACTTTAGAGCCTTTTTTCATGTAACATGTGTAGGTATAATCAGAACAATAAAATTCTGAGCTGATGAACGGTCTTGTTTTGGTGAGAAATGAAGTTGATTTAAAAGCATGCAAGTTTCATTTTAGCAAATGCCTTACATGAGTTAAAGAGAAAAGAACATAAAAATGGTACAGATGGTAAATTTCTAATTGTTGACTTCCCCTCAGTCTAAACAAGAGTATAAAAAGCAGCAATGAAAGTTTGATAGATTTCTTTTTGTGTGTGCATGTTTTGTTCCCCTTAATAATTAAAAAAAAATCTTTTTCACATTTATCTCCATCATGATGTGTATTTTGTTTGAATACTCTCAATTGATTCCTGCTATCTTTTGTTACAGCAGTATAGCCGAGACGACAGTGCTATCAATTCCAATGAAGAATCTCGTCAAATCAAATGTGAGTCAAGCCCACCAACCCCAAGGGCTTTGCGGTTAGAACGGGTTGCAGCAGCATTAGCCAAAAGTCCAGAGGAAACTGTAAGGTAAGAGCAAAACTAGATGCTCACACTTAATTATTTATTCAGAGGACTGTCTTCAGTTTGTTTTCTTTTGAAGTTGTCTTAATTGACCTTGCTAGTTTAAGATCTCTCACAAAAATTAACTTTAAACTCTGTTACTCCATTTGAAAAATTATCATTTAAATACATGTTTATAAAATCTTTGATTTTTAAAAGGAACCTGTAAAATTGCATTTTACATGATCCAGTGAAGTCTTTGTGTGGCTTAGCATGGTATATTATTGCCTGAGCATCGTTGCATTGGGCTCAAGTCATTCTGCTGCATCAATCCACTTACTTGTGAAAGAACACACACAATGAATTACACAGGATAAAAACTCTGGAATACACAGCAACAATTTGGGTGATAAAGAAAGTGAAAACGTAGAAAGTGCAGCTGGGAATTCTTTTGATCGCAAAATATCAGAGGCATTATCTTTTATTTGCTTCAGTCGTTTGCAAGATATCAGTGCTGGGTCTTCGAATAGTCCCCTGGGCAGCCTCCACAGCAGCCAGGATTCCCTTCACAAGCATCACCATCCTTTGCCCAAGAAGAAAGGCCTGAAAAGCTCACTGGGCCGATTTTTCTCCAAAAAAGAAAAGCACAAACCTAAGGAACTGCTGGCAAGGGAATATGGCTCAGGTAGGAGCATGTTGTAATAGTGATCTGTAGATATTATTTTTAAATGAGAGACATTCAGGTTATATTCTAAGCAGCCTAGTCCTGCATCAAGTATTTGATAAAATTCAATAAGGGAGTGAAATTTGATGTGTGTGGGGCATTTCATAAAACAAATTATTATCAATTTTGAAAACAAATTGTATGAGAGGTTTCATGTTTGCACACCTGAAAAATGAAATCTGAATTTTTCTCTGAATGTGATAGTACTTGATATAATAGTCACATCCTGTGGTTTTCATTTAGAAGTGACATTGTAGCTCACTGACTCATACAAATACAATGGCAGCACTTGCAATTACTCCGTATTGCTGACTGGCTCGTTGCCACAATTGTAACACTGGTCACCTCAAACAGAATTTTTTTCCATTAAACACCAATTACAGTAGTTATGATCATATGAAGAAGAACACTCGTAAATAGAAATACAGAGAAGTCTTAGTATGAGAAGACAAAGCAGCAATGAACAAAGAGGAGAAAAGTGAACAATAGATAACAAGGAGAGTATGATGATGAATTTCCCAGTTTAGTCTTAGCCTACTCTACTTAGGTCTCTCTCTTTCTAGTGGTAATTCTTCTTGAACTGTAAGCCTTCAGCAATATTATTCTTTTTCATCTTGTGTATAAAGAACGTTGCATGCTTTTATCTTACTTAGTAACTAGTTGATTCTTAAGAATTATTTTATCACACAAAGATTATATAAGTTAAAAATTTCACATCAATAAAAAAAAAATGCTATCATGATATTCCATGTAAGGCCACTCTGTTCTGAATAACTGAATAAGACTTTGTTTTTGTGAGAGAAACAAATGCAATATCTTTGATAAGGAAAACAATGGCAACATTCTCAGCTTGTGGAAAGTGTGATGCAGTCAGCGAGATAGAAGAGTGTTTTTTTACTTTTCTTTCTTTCTATCCAGGTGCTTACAATGATAGTGGAGACAACAGTGGCTCAGAAATGAGCATAGGACTTGGCCAGTCTGATTTTGATCGTCGGAAAAAGAAAAAGTATGTTGTTGTTTTTTCGTGTTGTCACTTCTGTTTGTGTTCTTTCAGTCATAGTTTTTCTGCTTATCCTCTGCTTATCTTAATTTAGTTTTTCTTTTTCTCTTGAGGTTTGTCTTCCTGTCTTTTGTTATGTGTTATTGTTTGTTAGATATTAAAACCTTTGATAAATTTCACAATCTCTAGACGATATCATATTTTTTATCACCACCATTTATTGTGTTCTTATTAAAAACATTTTATATAAATTTCCAGTAGCAAGTTTAAATTTTCAAAACTTAAATACTGTTATTTTCAAAGGTGTTGAATTTCTACACCTAGAAATTTGATCTTGGTTATGTTTAACCCTGTATGATCCATTTGATTCAACCAGTGTTTCAAATTCAAGTCATTTTTAACTACCCCAACATGTCTGCATTGTGTTGAATTGTTTTGCGTCAGCTGTTTATATCCAGTCTTTTTTCCAAAAAGAATGAGTCATGAGCACAGTTTGTATTTTGTATGAGACTTGTTACAAGATCACAGTACATTTATAATGACAGTACATTTAAGTGTACTTTATATAATTTTGGCCATCAGTCACATACTGAAAGATTGTGAAGAAAAGAAACCTATCATTTTTCGAACAACTGAAGAGACATCAAAGTCAAGTAACGAGAAAAATGAAAGGAAGGAAGCCAGATGGATGAGGACGAAGGAAATATGAAGGTGATGAAGTGATGAGATCGAAAGAGGCCTGAAAATGGATCTTGTATAGCCTAGAAAATTGCACTCAATAGAGATAGATACATTAAGACTATCATGAAGGCTTCATTCCAAAAGGAAGAACATATATATATATATATATATATATATATATATATATATATATATATATATATATATATATATATATATATATATATATATATATATATATATATATATATATATATATATATATATATATATATATATATATATATGTGTGTGTGTGTGTGTGTGTGTGTCTGCTTTGTATTTCTTGTAGGCATGAGTTGTTAGAGGAAGCCATGAAAGCAAGTACCCCATTTGCCTTGTGGAATGGTCCAACAGTTGTGGCATGGTTAGAGGTAAGTGGTTCTGTCTGTCTGTCTGTCTGTCTGTCTGTCTGTCTGTCTGTCTGTCTCTCTCTCTCTCTCTCTGTCTCTCTCTCTCTCTCTCTCTCTCTCTCTCTCTCTCTCTCTCTCTCTCTCTCTCTCTCTCTCTCTCTCTCTCTCTCTCTCTCTCTCTCTCTCTCTCTCTCTCTCACACACACACACACACACACACACACAACATATACACACACACACACACACTTGCGCAGTTAATTTTCAAAGGCAATACTTGAATCACACGACTTGAATTTCTAAACTATTTAGCCATGTGTAAACTGCCAACACAGGTTTAAACAAAACGGAAGACCAACTAACAAGTTAAAATTGATAATGTCGAGAATTCAAACATCATCATCGTCTATGATAATGTACAGAACTCAGACATCATCATCGTCTATGTTTATGTACAGAACTCAGACAACATCATCATCTTTGATAATGTACAGTACTCAGACATCATCATCGTCTATGATATGTACAGAACTCAGACATCATCATCATCATCTATGATAATGTACAGAACTCAGACATCATCATCGTCTATGATAATGTACAGAACTCAGACATCATCATTGTCTATGATAATGTACAGAACTCAGACATCATCATCGTCTATGATAATGTACAGAACTCAGACATCATCATCGTCTATGATAATCTGAACTGATTTTCATTGTTATTTCCTTTAATTTTATCACAGCTGTGGGTTGGAATGCCTGCCTGGTATGTGGCAGCCTGCAGGGCCAATGTCAAAAAGCGGGGCTATTATGTCTGCGCTGTCCGACACTGAAATTCAACGTGAAATAGGAATCAGCAACCCCCTACACCGCCTCAAATTGAGGCTGGCCATCAGGAGATGGTCTCTCTCACAAGCCCATCGGCTCCAAAGACTTCCAGAACTGTAAGTTGTTTGTGTTATTTGTGTTATTGTTTGTGTGTGTTTATTTTTGTTAATACTGTCTTCCTACTTGTATGCCTTTCTGCATTTGTTTGGGGGGGGGGGGGGGGGTGTCAAATCTGCAGAGAAGTTAGTGGCTAACATTTGAAAAGGTCTACACTACAGGATTCCTTGAGACAAGAGTGCAGATGCCATTGTTTGCAAGTTACATTTCTTTAATATGTTTTTTACTTTCAAGAAAACTTTGCAGAGGCACATTGAGCAGCAGTGGTTGATGGGTGTTGCTAGTAGGTCCCACATCTGCCCTGTCATTCTGTTACATTTAATTGTTATATTGACAAGTCATGTCACTTCACCCTAAGATTACTACCTAATGTGCAAAGGGGTGAATTCTAGTCACCCTGGGAAAAAGCAAACCATCAAAACTCATACTGTACTGAATGCATTCTGTCAATGTCAAACCAGTAGTGGGGAAAAAGAGTAGATATTGTCATTATTTCTTCATCATTCCCATGTAACGTTTTGGTGTCTCGGAGGAGGATGCAATTTGAAGGAAATAAATGGAGATAAAGATCTGGGTTTTTTTCAAACTGATATATTCAGTTTAGGACATTGAAATACAATGTAAAATGTATATTTACAATGTTTTGTTGTTTGTGCCATTTATTCCCATAGATTTGTTGTTTCCTTCGCATTTTCTCCTTCCATCTCACTTTCTTCTTTTGTAATAACAACAATACAGTAGTGAGATTGCTATAAGCTGTTTTCATTCTCTTAACCTCTTGAACCCTGACCTAATGACTCTAATTTTACCCTCCACCTGGCCTCCTGAGACTCAGTGGTACAGTAGTTACCGGTTAAGTGCCCAGTGCTTGGGAAACAGAGAAAACGCATTCAGGCGAAACAGGCATTTATGGGAAAATCGGTCAGGGCAAAAAAATTGAAAGTAAAGACAAGGATAAAGATTCATAACTATGTCGTTTGTTTTAGAAGTGCCCTCAGTTTAATAACGAAGAGCTGAAGGCACACTAGTTTGACCAATGTGAGAGGAGGAAGCAATAAAACTGTTCACAAGCGATGTGTAGTCAATTAAAAGCGCCAGGTAAATTTGTGCAACTTATGACATCAAGAAAAGAGCCATTATGTGTGGAATCTGGAAGACTTCAATTCTAATTGCCTAGTGACAAACCAGTGATCCAATGGGACAAAGACTACAGCACAGTAGGTGGAGAAATCAGGTCTTCTTTTATTACAGTGCATTGGATAATTTATATGAAGGGTGATTACAATGCATGACAAATTGTTGACAGGCATAAATTAGCCATATTAGCAATGGGATTACATGTATAATAGGAGAAAGAAAAAAGAGCCTTTTGATCAATTACTTTATGATAATTTGGAGAAGATTATGCCTGCAGTTGCTTTTGAAATTGGCCATTTAGGGGAAATACTTGGTTTTGAAACGGGCATATAGAGGGGAAGTTTATATAGACAAAATTGGTTTCATTGAGATTGCGGGCATTTAGGAGAAACGGGCATTATGGTGGCGAGCATTTAGGCCCTAACTTCTGTATTATTATGCTAGAGCAGGCTCATGGTATAGAGGCAAGTAAGAGGCTGCCTGTTAGAGCCGGGCGGCATACAGGATCAAAGGGTTAGGATCAAAAGCGTTGTTTTGGTGTGGGCTGCTGATAGGTCCAACTTCTTTTCTTTCAACCTTTCCAATGTCTTTCATTTGCTGTTTCTTGTTAATTCATGCTGAGATCACCCCTTATATGGCGGATGAGTTAAATTTCAGCGAAATTAGAGGTAAAAAAACTTCACCATTTTTTTTTCTTTCTTTTTCCAAAGACTCTAGCATTCGGTGACATGAACCATGAATGGATCGGCAAAGATTGGCTGCCAAGTCTGGGACTGCTACAGTATAGAACGCACTTCATGGAGTGTTTGGTGGATGCTCGTATGTTGGATCACCTCACCAAGAAAGACCTCAGGGGACAGCTGAAGATGGTTGACAGCTTCCACAGGTGAACTGCTCTTAGCAATCTTCAGTAGTGTCTCACATAGTTAAGGGTTGTTCTTGGTACTAAAGCAGGGCTTGGATTTAGAACACAATGATATTATGTATTTTCAATTCAAAGGCACAGAGTAGATTAAATGTGAATTAAATTTAGAAAATGATAGGTTGAACTGGGCAACGCTGGGGGCTATAGCTAGTGTGGGGGGGGGGGGGGGGGGGGGTTTAATGTATAAGGGAGGCCCTCAAAGTTAAGAACAATGATTTAAACAATTTTTTCAAACAAGGGAAAATCTCGAAAAGATTGCTCGGTGCCTTGCTTAGCCACCCATGACTGATAGATGTTTTTACTCATTTCGAAATCTACAGAACAAGTCTACAATATGGCATCAACTGCTTAAAGAAAATAAATTATGATAAAAAGAATTGGAGCGGCGGCGAGAAGAAAGTTTAACGGAGGTAAAGGTACGTAACATCAGGCTGTCAAGAGAAGCAACACCTAATGCAGCAAACGTTTTCTCAAATCGAGGTCTAGGATTCCAACTTGTTGACGCTGCCAATGAATTTTTGCCCCTGTCTAAAAATTTACAGATTAGAAAATGATCAAACCTTCTTTTTTCTTGTCAGTTCGCATTCTAAGGGTTTAAATGTCTGAAATGATCTTTCTCCAGGCTGCCCTATCCTAAAAAAAATTCTGTTTCCTTCTGTGAAGGTTAATTCACTTTGCTTTAGTGCCTCTTTTATATCTTCCTCCCACTTTCTCTGAGGTCTGCTTTTCACCTTGGGTTTAAGCATACTGATTTAGTTATTCTCTTATCATTTATTCTGTTTATACGCCCAAACCATCTGAGATAGCTTTTACATAAAGAAAGAGCTCTACTTTGGTTATGTATACGTATATTGTTTTGTTTCATTCCTATTAAGGGATATTCCCAAAGTCATATGGAAAAAAACCTTGTTTTGATAGCATCAGTGTTAGAGTGAAAGTCATGCAGATTCTATTGAAGTAAGCGCTGAGTAAGGGAACAGAGTGACCTCTTTAGAATAACATTGTCGGTGAAACTGTCTAAACACCTAAGTCCACCTGACATAATTTTTCAGGAGAAGCAAAAAATGTAATAAATCATCGAATAGGCCTCAAATCTATGCTATGCTTTTTTTAAGAAAAATGGAAATCTTTGTGTAGACCATGTATGAAAATGAGTTTTTCTGTTGGTTCAAGGTCTCCAATATTTATAAAGACATGGAAAAAGCATGTGTTTTACGGAAAAATTTCACATCCCATATCTCTTTGACTTACGCATTTAGACAGTTTCACAACGATATATTTCGCTATGAGAATATAAGGATTTTATAGGTGAGTATTTAATAATTATCATTTCTATCTCAGAATAAAATCATTAGTAAAAAGTCCAGTAAGTCCATATTCAGAGATGAGTGTAGGGTTATCAGGAATAGAGTTCTGAGTTATCTAAGCAAAAGGTATAAAGTGGTAGTTTGCCATTGCTTTCCGTGCCGCCTTTACTTTCGCCAAGACTGAGTAGACCTAGCTACCCATTTTGCTGCTGGGTGGACAGAATGGCTAGAAAAATTTGCCCAGACTGGGAATTGAACCTGGTCCCCCTGGGTGGTAGTCAGATGTTCTTTACTGGCTGTATGTCTGTTTCTATCTCTGTCCCTCTGTCCCTTTTTATATGTTGCTATTTCGCAACACCCCCCACCCCTTCCCCTCAACACACACACACTTACACATTCAAACATACACACATACTCATACCTCTCTTCCACCTGATTCCTCTTTATCTATGCTCTTTCTGATAGAACACAGATTTTTAATGGTGATTTTATTTTTAGAGAATTTTAGTGGAAAATATGAAGTATAAATCTGGAAGATTATGCACACGTAACATACTTTAATGTCTCCTCTTCCCTGTTTCTTTCTTAACAGATGTATTAGTTTGGTCCAACGAGCGAGTAATCAAATGGGTCCTGGCAGTGAACCTACGAGATTATGCAAACAACCTTCAGGAGTCAGGGGTCCATGGAGCACTGATAGCTCTGGATGAGAGTTTTGATCACAATAGCATGGCGCTAGCGCTACAAATACCAACTCAGAATCAACAGGTAAGGTTACTTGTTTGCTGCCAAACATAAAGTTCTGTCATGGTCGGTCAGGGCCTTACAGCTGAAACTTATCGTGGTTTCTATAAAAGGATGGGGTGACAAGTGAAAATGCATCACCCCTGGACAGGATGCTAGTCTGTGGCAAGTTTTTACTCCTAACCGGTGCTGGTACCCGTTTGCACTTTGGTCAGGATATGAACCCAATCCTAGCATTTAAGCCACTAGGTCACTAATATTGGTTGGTAAGCACATTGAGCCCTAAATACGGACATATTTTAGATGTAGATTTGTGTTTGTTTATCGGATCTGAGAACAGGTCCGACACAAAACAATGAATCCTCTGTCATCTGCAAGAAACAGCTTGCAATAAAAACTTTCATATGAAGAAATTTTTGTTTTTTACTCGGATAGGTTTGTTGCAACAATACTTATTGAATGCTTATCTTGATTTGTGAAGTATAATCTAAAATCAATTTTATGTAAATTTATGTTTAGTTAATCTTTTACATTCAATTTTCTATAAGTTAGAAACAAAACTGACATCTCATAGAGCACAGATTTTCTTCTTAACCTGATTTTGTTTGCTATTTTACAGGCAAGGCAAATTTTGGAGCGGGAATTTAATAACCTTTTAGCGAAAGGAACAGATAGGAGATTAGAAGAGGTAGGCTTGAAGTTCTTTTTCCTTGTTCTTTTTTTAACCAGTCACACAGTTTGTTTTTTTTTTCATTTCTTTTTACAGTCTTTACCTAAAAAAAAACAATACAAAAAAAAACAACAATTGTGTGACTGATCATTGCTTTATGTATGTATCATGTTGTGTATCATGCTTGTTTTCTGCAATTTCACATCTATCATATATATAATATCACTCATTGCATCAATGTTTTTTTACACGTCATCGCAATAATTTTGAGAGGCACGTATTTCTCACGTCACGATTTAGACATAGCAAAAACCTTTGAATGTCTAATTAACTGTGGTTTGAAAATGGTGTCTCGTTCATTAATGACTAGTCAGTTCTGTTTTGGTATTGTCTTTTTCATATAAAAAATGTGTGGCTGCGTCATCATCATTATGATGTCATCAATTGTTGCTTAACATCATTTATGTCCGTGTTTTCATTCAGTTTCCAGTCAGTGTAGTAGTGGACTTGGGATAGATAGATAGCTGGAGTTGAAATGTTTTTAACGTGAATGGCATCATTATCCCATCGCCTCATCTCTTGGTGTCGCTTTTGCTAATTTTGTCATCGGATTTTGTTTTTGTTTTTACTATTATGTTGGATGTGAAAACAAGAGGCTTATATAATTGTTTTTCTTATTTCATATTTTATATAATTTATATTTTGATATATGTGGATAGTTCTTGTGTGTTTTTGTTGTTCTTCTCATCGTTTCAACATTGTTACGGTCTTACAAAGTTTGTGTGTAAACTGAGAGTTGCGTGCTGTGTCGCTGTTGTCTACTACCTCCAAAGACCAAAACCAACTCCTTATTTCCATTGTATCTAATCCTGTCATCATGGTCACTTTTCTTTTGTTTCTTTTTTTTCTTTCTTTTTTTTTCCTTCTTTTTTCTTTTTACTTCCTCTCACATTTTACTTTCTCCAGACGTCTTTTTTCCCGTCCCATCATCTAAGCTTGTGTCTCTTATCCTTCTCGTTCTTTTCTCCTTTTTTCCTTCCACCTTTCTGGGGCATGTTACGTGTATTAATCTAAAAGTTGTCATTTCCCAGAGCTAACAAACACAAACGATACAAAATAGATTAATAATAAACATGTTCCCCATTATCTACAATGGTCGATGCAGACTCTTTTCATCATGGTGCCTCTGTGGTCTTGAAATACCCTAATATCTGAAATGTCTTCTAATTCGGGGAATGATAATGACTCAAGACTCCTCACTGTAACCACAAACTTTGACTTTAGTGAATTTGACACGCGTTGTGTTTCTTGTTCAAAACATTTCAAACGCTCTTGTTGCTTTGAGTTGAAATACCCCCCCCCCCCCCCCCATCCGATCCTCCCCCTTTTTTATTATCTGTATCAATTTTTTGAAAGAGAAGAAATCATCCTAATATAAAAGAAGTTCGTGTCTGATATTCCTCATCAACATTAATTTGAAAACAGAAAGAAAGAATAAAACAACAACCGATAGGCTGTAAGGAATGAATGACGTACACGGAAAAGTGAACATTATGAAAAAATTCATTAGAAATACAATATTTGTTTGAATTTCACTTGGTTTTTGTTGTGGTATACATTGTCAGAGAATGGTTTCCTTTTTTCTTCCAGTTTTCACCCACACTCACAAATATATGTGTATGAGGGAATGAGATGCAAAAACTGCCATATCCAAAAAAGATAACTTGAGACAATCAATAGTTCTAAATAAAGTCCGATCAATTTGATATTTCAAGCCGAATTATAATTTGATATAGTCAGATTTGAACAAAAATGATTTCATCATCAGAAGACTTTTCGTTCAAAGTCTGAAATGGTGAGAGAGAAAAATTCACAATATGTAAAAATGGTGCATATCGGGTTTTTGCATCTCACCCCCTCGTATATACAAACGTGAACGACCAAATGCAAACACACACACACACAAACACACACACACAAATACACACACACAAATGTCAGCCTTCATCTCTTACTTTCTGCCACACCACATCATTGTATTCATCGAGAAAAGTAGTCGAAACTTTGTTTTTACGCATATTTTTCCAGGAAAAATTTTAGTTTCTATTTTTGTATGAACATAATTTGTAATGATAGTGTGATAGGCAACTGCATATGTCTCAAATTTATATCATGGGTGAAACTCTTGCACTCATCGAGGGATTTTGGTTAGGTCACGAATTTGGGCAATTTTATGTAAGCATGCAATCTCCGTTATCAATACAGTTTGGAAATTTTATTCAACCTCTTTTTCAGTTGAAACCTAAGAAGCTTTCAGTCTCAAAGAAAATATTATTCAGTATTCTTGAATTTGAAGACTTGCGACAATTGGCATCTACAAAATTGGTCATAGAAACAGGCTATATAAATATCTTTTTGAATATTTTTAGCATGTTTTTAAAAAAACCATACAAGTTTGACCAGTTTATCTCTAGTTTTGTATTATAGGTTCATGATTTTCCTTCTTTTTTTTACCCCTTTGTAGGCATGTGGTGAAAGTTTTATATATTTGGAAATGGGAGGAGTTTCACCCATGCTTTTTTCATCTTTATTTTCAGTTAGACTTTGTAAATCAAAAGAAGCATGTTTTGTTTTCTGGTTGTGTATAATTTATTTGAAAATCAGAGCAATGACAATGATTAATTTAAAAAAGAGAGAGAGAGAAGGGGACATTTTGCATTTTGTTGACAATTACTTTTGTGCATTTTTTTTTTTTTTTTCGAAAAAGGCCATATCAGATGATAAGAGATTACTGCTGAACGCGATCATGACTTCGTGTGCGGAATAAAATCTTGTATGGAATAAAGTCCTTTTTACTTGACTGTCTTTCTTGATCTCTTTAATGAAGCTTGAAACTTGAACAAATTTAACAAATAACGGAGAACAAAAGGTCAAATCACATAAAAGACCCATAGTGTCTGAAAGTTTACTTCGGCATTGCTTTTTACTCACAGTAACTGGGCAGCATTCTCAAGTCTATTTGGCTTTTAAAATTTAACGAAGATTTTTTCTTCTTTTTTTAATGGTTTTTTTTTTTGGTATAGGTTTTGATTTTTAAAGCTTGTTTTGAAAAATCAATTTATTTCTTTAAAGCTTTTTTTTCCATTTCTGCTTCATTTTCAGACTTGCATTTTTATTTTTTGTTTATTTCTTGTATTCTCTGTATCCCTTTATTTGCACCCAGGCCAAAAACAAACGCAGATGAGGGAAACTTAAGGTAAAAATCGCCTTGTGCACAAACTTGGGATGTTGGGAGCCTGTATTTTTGATTGACTATATAATCTGCCAACTTTCTCTGCCTTTTCCTTACCTCTCTGCACCTTAGACTTCCACCATTAAAAGGAGGCATTCTTTTCACTGCACTGTATTTTTAGGTCTTCCTTACATACAAAATTTACAGCTTCATTTCCATTGACAACTCTTAAACTTCTGTCTGTGGTAGGAGGAATGTGATTATATAGTTTTAAAAGCAAATGTTTTTCCAGTAATTGAAAACAAGATAAAATTAATGATATTTTACGATTGTTTAAGAAAAAGTAAAGGAGATTTAATCTAATTTATGACAAGGTTCCGAATGAAAGAAAACTTATAATTCTTAAACGTTTCGATGGGAAGTGAGTTAAGATTGGGGGGGGGGGGGGTTCAAATCTATCTTTTTTTCTTTCTTAGTTTCAAAAAGAGAAAATAGTTAGTAATACTGTTTGTCTTTGATGTGAATTTTCTTCGTCAGACTGAGAGGTTTGATACGGTAAAGAGATACTTCAGGTTTGAAGTACTATGCTAGACTTTGAAGACTGTATTAAAATGTCAGTCAGCGCAAGAGGTGTGCCAAGGAAAACCCTTAGTTTTGAAACACATTGATAGAGCTTTTGGAGTCATTTAGCACTTAGTTGACTTTTCCCTCCTCTTTCTTTTCATGCAATGCTATTAGAAATAGCGGGTTAGGCTGATTTTATATTTCAGCGTAAATATCTTAGTCAAGGCGTCTTCTTTCTTCCATTCTCTACTTTTCTTTGCTCTTTTTTTTGTTTTTTAATTGTTAGTACCTTCCTTTTTCTGTTTAAAGTACTGACTTTAATGTATTGGAAAAGTTACTCAACAAACTCTTGTGAAATATTGATGTGAATGTTAGTAAACAAAACAAAAAAGAAACCATGGAGGATACAGTGTCTTGTGAAAAAAACTTTTTGTGATTCTCTTCTTGGAATGATGGCACTTTTGTGGCACCCATTGCCTGATGATATCCCCTTGCCTTTACTGTGTATTCAGCTTTCATTCGCTGTGTGCTTTGCTCGCCCTGCCAGCCATCGGTTTCCATGCTCTTCCACAATGCTGTCCTCCTGTATTGTATGTTTCTGTTTTATGACAAGACGCTTCATGCGATATTTTAGATGTCATTCAAGCATTGGAAGGGTTTCGCTTATTTCTTACCATGATGGTTTTTTTAATGGAGGTACTGGTGTAGAAAGATGTTGTCTTTTGTAAGCCTGCTAAGGCCTAGCATATAATTTAATGTAAAATTTTATTTGAGTAGTGAGTATTGTTCTATCTTTTTCTTTTTCTCACACTCTGCAAGGCTGTTTTGAGTTCAGTTAACATGTCATTTATATGTGGAAGCAAAAGGTTTCTTACACATTACACCTTTCAGGAGTACCTTGACCTATATCACCGTGACACGCTATTGGAGATCTATTGACATAAACAGCACATGAGATATATCTATGGCACATTTCATGTATTTGTGTGTGTATGTGTGTATTTATAAAACAGTGTTATGTATTTTCACACTTTTGTCATTTTTCTCATAAGAATAATACTTGACATATTGTTTATAATCAATTGATAACTCTTTATTTCCCTTTTCTTTTTATAAGTCAGATGTTTGTGACAATACCTTTACCTTGTTATACCCTTACACCCTGGGTGATATCAAGTATGGTAAATTGATCGAATGAGTATTCGATACTGAGGTTGTGATAGACTTGAACGGTACTATTATAACTTTTTAATTATAAAACTCATTTAAAATGGCGTCTTGGGTGCATTGAAATTCTACTCGAAGACAGGGAAACAATGAAGTTTCCTTTAATTAAATATCATTTTTGGTAGAAAAAAATCTCAAATGAGGATCTTTTTGGAACATACAGGCGAAATATGGTTACTCTTAGTGGCCCGGCAACAGAGCCTTGACACACAAAGAACGTCCAACTCAGAAAAAACTCGAGAAAAAATTTCAACTGTTGGCAGGACTCGAACCCACTACTTTTGGTTGAGATGTCGACATCTTGCCTGTGGACTACCAAGCCCCCTGTGTTTTGGAAGAAAGACGGAAATATTTTAAATATATCAAGTGCACAAAATGAGTTTTTCTGTAGGTTCGAGGCCTCCAATATTTATAAAGACACGATAGAAGCATGCATTTGATCATTTTAAGGACGAATCTCATATTTTATATATTGTGGACTTCCACGTTTAGACGATACATATAGATTTATAGAATTTACATGTGCATGAACTCCTCATGTCTACTTTTTTCTCTCCTCCTTTGGGGATATTGAGAAACATTTTTCTGGCCAAAAATCAGTTTGCATACCTTTATAGGGTCTTTGTAATTTGCCCATTCATGTCAAACACTTAGTATGATGATATATTTTCAAAACTCCTTTCCCACTTATTCTTTGAAGAATTCATGCAGTTTCAAACTAGATAAAAAAAAAAATTTTTAAGTTTTTCTTTTTTGTTTGTTTGAAGAAATATCCTGCTTCTGAGAAAGCCGAATTTTAAGAATTTGTTTTCTCTCACCCCTATATCCATACTCATTAATTGTTTCTGAGTTCCTATGCTGAACTTGTCAGCACATAGAGTCTTGTAATTTGACCTATTGGTACCTGCTAGAGTACTTGGAATATGGGCGGTTAGTGGAAGCTACTGGTAAGTCCTACTTCTTTCCTTTCACTCTTTCACTTGCCTTTTATCTTGCTGTTTCCTGGACGGGGTAAATTTCAAAGAATCAGTTAAAACACTTCCTAGAGTTTTTCCAAATTAAACCACTCCCCTGGTCTAGGTAAGTGGATCAACACTTAGTCCCATCAGAGATGGACCAATGGAAAAAAACAGCAGCAGCAGCAACAGTCAATCAATACAAGCAACAGCTGCAACAATCAATCAATACAGGCAACAACTGCAACAATCAATCAATACAAGCAACAATCAATCAAAGCAAGCAACTGCTGCAACAATGAATTAATACAAGCAACAGCAGCAATAAACAATCAAAACAAGAAACAGCAGCAATCAATAAACATCAGCATCAGCCAATCAAAAGAAGCAATAGTGTAAACAAGCAAAGCAACAGCAGCATCAGCCAATCACAAAACAAGCAAAGCAACAACAGCATCAGCCAATCACAAAACAAGCAAAGCAACAGCAGCATCAGCCAATCAAAACAAGCAACAGCAGCACCAGCCAATCACAAAACAAGCAACAGCAGCATCAGCCAAGCAACATTAGCATCAGCCAATCAAAACAAGCAACATCAGCATCAGCCAATCAAAACAAGTAATAGCATCAGCCAGTCAAAACAAGTAGTCTATGGGCCACGGCACCCCCATCTCCCCCCTGGGGGAAATTTGTCACTGTGTTTTCCTGATAAAGCAGTTTCTAAGGTATAATAATTCACTTGTTATGGTTTTATAAAGTGTCGCCTTCACAGAGTTATTGCCCTTGAAAGGTCATTTAGTGCAAAAATCAACTAAGTTTTAAAATAAACATAATTGAGTTCATAATTTATATATCATCATGCATACATACTTTCATGACAGTATCTTGCTTAGTCTGGGCATGAATGCAATATAAGGTGATGAATTTAGATGAATTATATAGTAAAATATGAAACAAAATGTCAGTTTTTCTCAAAAGACATTTCCACCAAAAGGCTTTCGTTGTCATAGTTCTTTCATTCCCAGTTTTGTCAGCTTGGTATAAGGTAACTAATGTGTTCTTCAAAGTACTATTTTCATAGTATTACTGCCCATGAAAGTTGATTAAGTGTGAAAAATGGTTGAATATTTAGTGGGTATATTGTGTTGAAACCGACTACCTACATATCTGTATTCAGATTATGAATTGACATATCATTATATCATACACATTAATTAATATCATTACATAGTTATATTACATAGTAATCATATGGATCATTAAACACACCATATATATGAATGGCACAGGTTATTCAGTTACATTCCTTAATTTTAACACATTTTCAGCTAACTCCTCTGTATTACAGTCTTCATCACTTGGAGAAGAATCACTGTCAACTTCCCATACATAGTCCGTATCATCAACTTCTGACAAAATGTCTTGTAGATCTCTTGGCAAAAAGTTGTCAGAAAACCACTGAATCGCTAGTCCTCCAGATGGTGAAAACCCAGCCATTTTCCGTTGGGTCAGGCAGATAAAAAAATTGAACATGTGAGTTCCTCCACACAAGGGTTTGGAAGTTTGCTCTTGTTATATGTAGTTGGAAAACTTGGTTGCATGGTGGCATTTGTGACAGATCAACACCATCGGAACTAGAAAGGATGCTTTTTCTGCCCTTAAAGCTCTGCCTTACTTTATTATACCTCAGTTTGTCAACAGAGCTGTCGTTTCTTTCCCATACAGACCGCACACAAAAGCTTCCAATTTAGACCGGTCAGCTGTGCATACTTCTTCTGTTGTTCCAAGCCTGGCAAAGACATCAATTACAGACTGGTCTTTCAGAGTTTTCAGTGGTCTTACTTTTCCCTTTCCTGCAAAACAGCTTGTGCTCTTGTTATATGTACAGTTGTGTCAGAGCCAGTAAAAGCATGGAGGCCAAGAATTGCTTCTCTCAAACTTGAAGACATTGATGATGCTAAACTTGACATATCTATTTGGCGTCGCTTGTTTCTTGTTCCAGTGTCAAAAATCAGAATCTTGTTAATTTTGTCAGCAAATGACAGAAGGAAGAGAAAGACGTCTGTGTCCGGTGATTTTATTATGATCCTCTTAATCTCTTCTTGATTTGAAATGTATGAACAGTGAAGAATTATTCGAGTATCTGCTTCTTCTTGTGAAGAAAACAGATCTTGAATTGGTCTTGAAATCACTGATCTTCCATCTTCACTTGTTATCATTTCACATCTGTCTTCACATACATAAAAAATCTCTCTGCCTAATAAATCAGGGGCATAAACATCCTTTTGAATTTCAGAGAGAAGAAACTGGGTCAGTGTTTTCTTATTGGTATCACTAGCCAAAAATGCCTTCCAGTTTGATGATATTTTCATGGCAGGTCCTTTAAGAAGGAAGGAGTCATTGATTCGTCCTCTTCTGTCTCGTTCAATACTCTTTATGGAGTCTGGTTTGTATGTGTCTGTAATAAAATGTACAGGTGCTCTCTGGGGCAAAGTGTGTAGAACTTTCTTTGCAAGCTCTCCAAATGTGTTGGGTATATCCGTAAGACTGAAAAAAGGCCATTCCATCTATTACATGAACTGTACCTTGCATCTTTGAGATATCTTCAGTGACAACAAACTCCTGTTTTTCAAGGGCACTTAAGAGCGTTGCTTTGTTTGTCTTTAGCGGTAAGCCATCAGGTGAGGCCAGGGACCAGGGAGTTGGACTCAATGGATAGCGTAAAACCTTCTCCATATCTATGTCATGCTCATGTGACAAAACCAGTAACTGTCCGAAAAGGTTTCTTTGAACTTTCATTTTTACTTCTTTTGTTTTACTTTTGACAGCGACAACATTTGCGGCAGAGGCAAATGTTTTAATTCCTGATTTTGGTAGCGGATGTTTGAACGCAACTGTTTTATCTTTTAGTCTTGAGTCAACGAAGCTCTCAAATCGTTCCTTTCCATATCTATCCACTTCCATCATGTCATTTGCAACATCTTCTGACACTTTCTTCCCAGATGACAAGCAAACTAATGCATCAGTGCTCATTTCAAAAGGGTTGGTGAATGCTGAAAAAGCCCTTACAGTACTCCTCACACTTTTCTCGCTCAGCTGCCTTTCTGAATTAGTAATGTCTTTGTGACTATCAAGGGATTTTGAATCCATGTTGGTAATTTCCTGCAAAGCTGAAACATACTGGGATCTATTGTGACGTGTCACACACCATCTGTAATATGTGGGAAGGCTCCTGCTAAATCCAATTATTCCTCCTCTCGTTTTTGCATCCTTATTTATGGTTTGTTCTATGGTCATGTCAAAAGCACACCTCCCAGCAGGCACATCTGACCTGGACACACTGAATCCTCTGTTTTCAATCAAAGATTTCGCTTCTTCAGGTAGATTTAGAAGCATTACATAATACAGACTAAGATACTTTGCATAGTTGTGATTATTCATGCAAAACAGGAGGGGGCACAGCTTCTGTAAAGATGAAACATGCATGTCAAAGTTGTTGGTTCTTGTTGCCACTGAAAACTGCAAAACATTCCATACTTTTTCCATGTAGTCAAACCAAAACTTTGCTGTACTTCCATGTTTTCCACATTTTACTTGTTCCTTGAAAAACTCGTATTGTGCAAATAAAGGTTGAAATTTTCCGAGTTGACAGCATTGTCAAATTCAGCGTGGCATACATTTGTTTCTAGGGTTTTTACTTCTGATGTTAGTTCTGTAATCAATTGATTTGAACATGTTTGAGTAAAAGAGGTGAAAAGCAATCTTTCAAGAGCCTCTACCATCCATGCATGTATCCTCATTGCTCGATTGTAATGTCTACCTTTCAGTACACTGTCCAAAGAACCACTTGCGCATAGTCCTGCTTCTATCACTATTTCTTCAAAACCAGACCCTTTCATGAGTTTACCAATGGCAGAAAGATAGGACATGGTTGTATGAAAAGCGCCAAGATGAATGATAACGTTTTTGTAGATTTCTGGCTGGTTCCACACAATGTCAAAGGCTTTTTTTGCTACTGCTAGGTCAAATGTTACAAAAGTGAATTCTTGTCCTAAATCCCTAGTCGTATTCATTGAAATCTGCAAAAGCTTTTGAACTGTTGATAATTCATTCACCGAGGCATTGATCGGTGGCATATAATTCACAAGTGTTTGTTTCTCTTCTTTGTATTCAGCTGTGGCCGACATCCAACCTTTCCATCCCGGGAACGTAGGGCAATTCAAATTGAATTTCAAGCGACAGAACTATTGTTGAAATAACTTGTCAATGCCATTAAACTGTGCTTAGATAGTATTCAATATCTTTTTTAGAAAACGGCTGCTGAAGTTTGTTTTTTTCTTATATAAGTCCTGTAAATAAATGAAATGAAATACTCATAAAACATGAACGTAAATATTTTCACTACTCAAAATGACTGGAAATGATTTTGCAAATAATATTCAATGCCTATAACTAAAAAAAAAAAATTCCGAAAATTTTTTGGTTTTGCACTCAATGACCTTCCAAGGGCCGTAACTCCTGCAGGCGACACTGGATTTTAGCATAACAAGTCAATTTAGGATTGGGATAGGATATACTTCAATCCAGTATAGGTCTAAAATTTCCCCCAGGGGGGAGGGTTTCGACCCGTGGCCCACCGACTAAAGCAAAAGTATCAACGCCAATCTAAACAAGACAAGCAACAACAGCATCAGCCAATCAAAACAAGCAACAACAGCATCAGCCAATCACAAAACAAGCAAAGCAACAGCAGCATCAGCCAATCACAAAACAAGCAAAGCAACAGCAGCATCAGCCAATCATAAAACAAGCAAAGCAACAGCAGCATCAGCCAATCAAAACAAGCAACAGCAGCACCAGCCAATCACAAAACAAGCAACAGCGGCACCAGCCACTCACAAAACAAGCAATAGCAGCACCCGCCAATCACAAAACAAGCAACAGCAGCATCAGCCAATCAAAACAAGCAACAGCAGCACCAGCCAATCACAAAACAAGTAACAGCAGCACCAGCCAATCACAAAACAAACAACAGCAGCATCAGCCAATTAAAACAAGCAACAGCAGCACCAGCCAATCACAAAACATGCAACAGCAGCATCCGCCAATCAAAACAAGCAACAGCAGCACCAGCCAATCACAAAACAATCAGAGCAACAGCAGCATCACCCAATCAAAACAAAAAACAACAGCATCAGCCAATCACGAAACATGCAACAGCAGCATCCGCCAAATCAAAACAAACAACAACAGCATCAGCCAATCACAAAACAAGCAAAGCAACAGCAGCATCAGCAAATCAAAATAAGCAACAGCAGCACCAGCCGATCACAAAACAAGTAACAGCAGCAACAGCCAATCAAAACACAATAGTAGCATCAGTCAATCAAAACAAGCAATAGCAGCACCAGCCAATCACAAAACAAGCAACAGCAACATCAGTAAATCAAAACAAGCAACACTAGCACCAGCCAATCACAAAACAAGCAGAGCAACAACAGCATCAGCCAATCAAAACAAGCAACAACAGCATCAGCCAATCACAAAACAAGCAAAGCAACAGCAGCATCAGACAATCAAAACAAGCAACAGCAGGACCAGTCAATCACAAAACAAGCAACAGCAGCACCAGCCAATCACAAAACAAACAACAGCAGCACCAGCCAATCAAAACAAGCAACAGCAGCACCAACCAATCACAAAACATGCAACAGCAGCATAAGCCAATCAAAACAAGCAACAGCAGCATCAACCAATCAAAACAAGCAACAGCAGCACCAACCAATCACAAAACAAGCAGAGCAACAGTAGCATCAGCCAATCAAAACAAGCAACAACAGCATCAGCCAATCACAAAACAAGCAAATCAACAGCAGTATCAGCCAATCAAAATAAGCAACAGCAGCACCAGCCAATCACAAAACAAACAACAGCAGTATCAGCCAATCAAAACAAGCAATACTAGCACCATCCAATCACAAAACAAGCAGAGCAACAGCAGCATCAACCAATCAAAACAAGCAACAACAGCATCAGCCAATCACAAAACAAGGAAAGCGACAGCAGCATCAGCCAATCAAAACAAGCAACAGCAGCATCAGCCAATCAAAACAAGCAACAGCATCAACCCAAACCAAAACAAGCAGCAACAGCATCAACCAAATCAACACAAGCACTACAGCAGTGTCAGTCAATCAGAAGATGGTGCCAAAGACAAATGGCGGAAAATATCACCAAATTTTAAGATCACCTTTCCATTCTTGTTTTTTTAAATTTTATTTTCTTTCCCATCATTTCACAATTAGTTCATTGGGATGTGATTTTTCACCTGGTTCCACATCCACTTATGATCCTAATGTGTTTCAGAGAATGCCGCTTCAGTGCATCACGTTTTAAGTGAAGTTGTTGACCAACAGAATTGCCAGGGTAAACCAAATGACTTGTATGACTGGGGGGGGGGTTCGGTTTGTCTGGGTTTTAATTTGGGCTGTTTTTGTTTTGCTTGGTTTGGTTAGTTTCATGGCTACAACCCAGCTAGCTGCCACGTATATCTTTTTTCTCTTCAATGTGATGGATACGGGAGAATGTCCACCCCGCACCCTTGCATGAATCCTTGTATCTGCCTCATCAAGAGGTCAGAGGCTGACCTTGTGTTGTATCCACCTGAGAGATCAATTGTTCGGGGAAATCCCATTTCCCTATAAAATGATAAATAAATTATGTTTGGATTTATATATTACCAAATTTTTTGTTTTGTTTCTTGTATTATATTATTTGTAACCTGTTGTGCATTTCATGGGATTTTTATCAGTTCATTTTGTGATGTGGCTCTTTCTCTTTGTGTCTTGTCATATTAGACTTACTCTGTCTCTATGCCTTTTTGTGTCTGTCTGTCTGCACCACTCTCTGTGTCTGTCTTTCTTTGTCTCTCTGTCTTTCTGCCTTTGTGTCTGTCCCCTCCCTCCCTTCCCCTCTCTCCCTTTCCCTCCCCCTCTCTCTCTCTCTCTCTCTCTCTCTCTCTCTCTCTCTCTCTCTCTCTCTCTCTCTCTCTCTCTCTCTCTCTCTCCCTCTCTCCCTCCCTCCCTCCCTCCCTCTCTCTCTCTCTCTCTCTCTCTCTCTCTCTCTCTCTCTCTCTCTCTCTCTCTCTCTCTCTCTCTCTCTCTCTCTCTCTCTCTCTCTCTCTCTCTCTCTCTCTCTCTCTCTCTCTCTCTCTCTCTCTCTCTCTCTCTCTCTCTCTCTCTCTCTCTCTCTCTCTCTCCCTCTGTCTGTCTCTTTCTTTCTTTCTTTCTTTCTTTCTTTCTTTTTCTTTCTTTCTTTCTTTCTGTCTGTCTATTATTTTTTTCTTTCTTTCTTTCTCTGGTCATGACGATATAAGAGAAAGGGTCATTTTCGGTCATATGGTGTTTTTGGGGTTTTTTGTTTCTTCTTTCTGGAATTTTTGTAGTTGCGAAAAATTAAGTTTTAAATTACTTTTTATTTCTGACTACGCTCATCTATTGGAGTTTTTCCCCACATGGAGATTTTAAAAAATTGTATTGGTTTTATTCTTGTTATTGCCTTCTTTTTTTTTGTTAATTTCTAGAATCTATATGCAGTCATGGAATACTTTTTTTTTTTTTGTCAGCTTAAGGGTTTACATAAGGATTTTCTCTTGTGTCAGAATGACCCAGTTGGTTTTTCCCAGTCTCGATATGTATATAAATATTTTTTGCAAGTCATAAAGTTTATAGGAAAATTTGAAATAGACTAATACCTTCTTTGAGGTGATTATCCTGTTTGTGTTGTGCATGTTTGCATCTATTCACCCTCTGCAATCTTTCTGTCACTGTATTCCTTATCACGTCCTGCTTATCTTGGCATGTATGTGTGTGTGTGTGTATACCACTGTACTGACATTAATACATAACATTGAAATCAGGAAAAGGCTCACTTCATGATAATGAAATCATTATCTTTCTTGCCACTCAGGACGGGGTTCATGTGAGCTCATGACAATGCCATGTTGGTTGAGGATTCATTGTCTAGATTTGAAATTGCTGTCATAGGCTTTGTAATTATATTTAGATAATGAATTTGTTTATTATTAGTTTTGTATACATGTAGTGGGCGGTTAGCGGGTGTTACTGACAGGTCCTACTTCTTTCCTTTCATTAACTCTTTCACGTGTCTTTCATCTTGCCGTTTCCTCCAAATTCACCATCAAACCATCACATGTGATGGTCAGGGTAAATTTCAATGCAACAACTCAATAGTATTGTATAAATAAATGTAAATCCTGTCCAAATTTTATTCTCTCCAACAGCTGTTAGTGTTATCTTGCTTTTCAAAAGTAAAGATTGGTCAGTATGTGGTTGATATGAATATGAATTATAGTTTTAGTGGTCTTTAAATCACCACTGTCTTCTAATGAAATAGTTTTTTTTGTTTAAAAAAATTAAACAATACATGTGTTAGTGGTACAAGGGAAGTGGTGGAGAGTTCAGTAGAAAGAATTTGTCTTGGTTTTGTTTTTCTTTGTTCTTTTTTGGTTTGTATTGTTTGTATTTTGCTATGGAGGGATTTTGTTTTTTATTGTAATGAATCATGATACTCTCAGATTCAGTGATGATACGAAAAGTAAAGTGATCAACCAACACACATACACACACACACACACACACCACACCCACCCCCACCCCCCCAACTATCTTCGATGAATGATAGACAAAAAGAAGACGTAAAAATAAAGGAAAATTAATTAACTTTAAGAATTCGTTTGTATTGTCGGAGCTCTGTAATTATAAAAAGTGGAAACATTTCATAATCATTCATGTCAGAAGATTTCCTTTAGAAAGAGTAAGTTGCTTATGGCTTTTGACACTATGTTTAGACATCGCCACAGATGAAGAACTAAAAACGTCTTCTTTACCCCTTTTTCACCTTCATTCATTTAGGTCAATATTTGTAGTATAGTAAAGGTTTTTTAGCGAGATGGTTTTCCATTTTTATATTCTGACCAACCTGAGTAATGTATAATTGGTTCCTGTGTTATTTATGATCTTATACTTGAAAGAAATAATGTTTTTAATATTTAATTATGCTGACAGTTATGATATAACATGATAGAACAAACATAAATCTGCTTTGTATATTTGGTGATAATCACTTTGTCTTTAGTGGACATCTATCTATATATATATAATGTATATGTTCTTATTTCTTCTTTCATAATGGGTATGAAAAAGTTTTCACAGATAAATATTGTACACTGTGTTTGGTATATTTTCATTTACGTTTCAAAAATCAAAACCCTATTTCCATTACGAAACATTTTTCTAAGACAAGGCTTTGGCCTCTTTTGTATGCAACAAATCCGCTTTTGTAGTTGAGCAGAGTTTGAATGAATCGATAAAAGTACTTTAGTTGTACCACTGGCTTTATTAGATTTATGACAATTGATTTCACTGAAGGCAAACAAATTTGATGACAGTTCCTTTCATTTAAAAAATTGCTTGCGATAAAATGATATTAAAACTGAATCTGCCGAGTGACTGGCTATTAAGAAATATTTTAGTCCAATACCATCATATATTGTGAATGTATGTCTTCATAAGAATAGATTCGTGTTATTCATTTCTTTTTTCCTCTTTTATTTTCAGGGTGAGGGTGGGAAATTCCTTCGCTCCATCCTGGCGTAAGTTTCCGCAACAAAGACAGCAAAAGTGGCGAGGAGGGAGAGGCCACAGCCGCTGGAGCGGTGCCGAGTCTTAGCATTCAATCGTCTTCGACGCAACATGGCCCTGGTGGCAGCTCAGGCCGCGGCCGTCGCAGCAGCTAACAACTTGGCAACCTCTCCTGGAGGCTCCAGCCCTGCCACCTCGACTCCACCTCTACAACCACCATCAGCTCCTGACCCACGGAAGGCAGCCCCAAATGAAAGACACTGTTGAGGTCTTTGGGTTTTTGGTTTTGGTTCATTCGTTATTGTTGTTGTCATTGTTTTTTTTTTAAATCTAGTACTTAGGGTTTGGGTTTTTAAATATTTTATTTGGGAGAAGAAAGGATGGTCATTCTGCTTTTTTGTTCGTTTGTGGGTTTTGTTTTTTTGTTGTTTAACCCCCCCCCCCCCCCCCCCCCCCCCCCCCCCCCCACACACACACACACACACACACACACACACACACACACACACATTCTTTTCTTTGTATGTAATTTTCATTTAGATTGCATCTCTTTCTTATTCACTCATGAAAACGCAATGAATTGTGACATTATTATAATTTAATTTTTCTTGCCTGACTAAAGGCAGTCTTTCATTTGATTGGCCGTTTTCAAGCCAATTAGTTTTCTGCTGAAAAATGTTCGGAACCGTTTCTACCCCTTTCAAATATTCTCCAGCGTTCACAGCCGGAGTCATGTGGAGTCACTTTGTACTTTGTCTGCTTAGAAATATGCTTGTCATGCTTTCCATGAGATGAAAAATGAAAACAGTGGTTTCAAATTCCTTGCAGCTTCTTAGAATCCTGTGATGTATAATCAGACAGTCAAAAGTGGTGATAAATCTAGACTTGGTTTGTCTCGTTCTTCTCCGTTTTTTTTCCATCTTTGTCAGATCTGCCCGATATTCATGTCAATCACTTTCTTACATCATTGTGTTTAAAAATGTATACATGTATATGCGTTGTGTGATAGATTCTGACAGACTGTAATATATATACATATGTGTTTAAAGTGAATAAAATTGTCATTGCTAACCCAAGCCAACTATTATTATTATTATTATTATTATTATTATTATTATTATTATTATTATTATTATTACTATTATTATTATTATTATTATTATTATTATCATTATTATCATTGTTAGACCCACAAATGATGCACATGGGCCATGAAAATGACGTGAAAATGTTTTAGAATAAACTTTGTTGAGTGCCTGTATTGTTGATCTTGAGAAGATTGTTTTGCTAGAAAGTTGTCGTCGTTCATTTCTTGTCTGTACTTAACACTTGTTCTAAAATGTTTCCACACCCTCATAATAATGACTTAGCTATTCAAGGAACAAGGGATCATTGACACAGTATCGTCTGTTGTTTGTAATTTTATTTCACTTTAAAAACGAAGATGTGCATAGCGAACCCTTTAAATAAAAAAGTCAGAGATCACAAGAGTAATTTGAAGAGCGGCTTTCTGCCTTGTTACTCACAATTATGAAGACTGAGGTTTGTTTTTAAAATAATGAAAAGTGACCATGATATGATGTTACGAGTAAGTAAGTTTAGTCATTGGTTTTAATATCTTTACGAAAAGGCAAAAAAATAAGCCAGATATTTTTAAAAATGTTTGTATGATAAAATTTTTTTATGAATACATCATTGCTTTTTATTAGGGAGTTTAATTCTGTCATAAGCATGTTTAAAACCCGATTTTTATTTTTATTTTTTGTTATTAGTAACGTGCGTTATGTTTCCTGTCCATCATATTTATCACATCGACCTACCTCTATCTCTCTGTCTCTCTGTCTCTCTGTCTCTCTCTCTCTCTCTCTCTCTCTCTCTCTCTCTCTCTCTCTCTCTCTCTCTCTCTCTCTCTCTCTCTCTCCCTCTCTCTCCCCCTCTCTCCCCCTCTCCTCTCCCTCTCTCCCCCTCTCTCTCTCTCTCTCTCTCTCTCTCTCTCTCTCTCTCTCTCTCTCTCTCTCTCTCTCTCTCTCTCTCTCTCTCTCTCTCTCCTCTCTCTGACCTCCATATGCCCCATATAAAATTATAAGATATTGGAGCCAGCAAGGCTTACTATTCACCATATTATGTAAATGTCACTGTAAACTCGACCTTCCTCTTCACATTCTGTCTCTGTAGTCACGGCTACATGCCTCATCATCCAGATTTATATATAATATTTAGGAATATCCGTTGATAGCATGCTTTTAATTGATCTGCCTTGAAGTCTCAATCAGATGGCAGTCAGTCTTTTGTCATCAATATTGCTGGTAGTTATGAACATGTGTATAGGCTCATAGGTATTTGTATTTGTACATTATATATGAGAAAGACAAGTACGATGCCATCAGAATTTTCTCATCTGTGTATGAGTGTACATGTCTGTGTGCATGTGTAAGTGTAATAAACTCCTTTTTTCAAAATGGGTACGTCCATTTTGCACCATCATTGTTCATATCTTTGCATATCCATGTGTATGTGTATGTACATTCGTGCATCTAATGTCCTCTTTATCCCCCCCACCCTCTCTCTTTCTCTCACTTCATCCCTCCCATCCTTTCTCTCCATGTCTGTCTGTCTCTGCCTCTGTCTGTCTATTTTTCTGTCTCTGTCTGTCTGTCTGTCTGTCTGTCTGTCTGTCTGTCTGTCTGTCTGTCTGTCTGTCTCTCTCTCTCTCTCTCTCTCTCTCTCTCTCTCTCTCTCTCTCTCTCTCTCTCTCTCTCTCTCTCTCACACACACACACACACACACACTCACTTAGATAGTACACATATATGCAGGCATACACAGACATAGTTTAATAAAACCAACGCTCTTTTTTTATCCAATTTACAATATCAACCGTGAATATCATGAGAATGAAGGCTTGAAATAAAACGGCATTTCACTCATCTGTTCTGTACCAAATTAATCTTGCATTTATGTAGAAACTTATTACGGGCAGGGAGCATATTAGCAGGTGGTTTATAAGACAACACCACCCTCGCCCAATTAGTTTATTGCTATGTTGTGCTGATGTAATAGCTGTATAGTGTAATAGTACTTTTTATTTGACTGTTAATGTTACCATCCTCATTATCCATCATTGTTTCCTCCTTCTTTTCTCTCTTCCTATTTGCGCTATTTTCATCAATACGCATAATGAACTAGCGTACACTTGAGCATTAGAATAGATTGAGACATTTGTGATATTAAATGATTTAAATGATTACAAGTCCTTTCACTGACACTGTTTTAAGATTTTTATCCATTTTTTAAGCTGCTTTTACCTGTGTGAGAGTTTATTTTATTCATTTGTAAATGGCTGAAGTGTTGTGGGCCAGTCAGGTATTTTAATTCAACTGATTTGTCAGACATTTATTTCTCTATGAATGCTGAAAAATAAGAACAAATGAATAAAGGAATGAAAAAGGAGATGGTTGCACATCCATGTTATTTTTGGTCAGCCATAAAATTTAAAGATTGCATAGGCCAAAAGGAAATGCTTATTGACAAAATTTTAAGTTTTAAAAATGTTATTTTGTGTGATGAGTAATGAAGTAAATAAAATGACACATTTGTAGTCAGATAACACACCTATTTACAGTTGAATCAGTGATGGTCAAATACGAGCAGTTTGTCTTTAATGATGAGTTTTGTTACAGATTAAGTCTTGACTCTCTTGTAATGTTATGGGTTTTCTGTTTGATGAACTTTGTCCGGTCAAAGGGACTTGTGCAATACTACTTTCTATTGCCATCTGTTAAGGCCATTGCTTGTTGATTTGTTTTGCTTATGGCTGCAGACAGACGCACTGCAAGTTGAGATTCAGACCCATTATCATGTTCTCCAACAGAGAGGTTGCTTCACTTGATAGGCATCACCATGTCAATTGCAGTTTTGATCCTAGATATGAGAGAACTTTCTCTCCTCCAAATGAAAGCTAAATCAACAAACCAAACACTCTTCAGCCCCCTTTTTGTGCTGTCTGAAAAACTCAGAAAGGAGATCAGCAAGCACAAGCCCACCAGCTGTGACTATTGTGGTATTTGTGCTCTTTGTTGTATGTTGCACAGATGGACAAAGCTCTCAAGTGGTCTTTGGATTTTAAAAACTCAATATTAGTAAATGAGAGTTGGAAGTTGATGGGCATTGGAGATGTCCTTGTTTCTTTTTTCTATTTGTTGAAATAGTCAAGACTTGACAAGTCATGGAAAGTTGTGAATTATTGATTGATCCATACCACAGATTAGTTTCAAATGTCATTGCTTTTGATGTTCTCTCTACTGTTTCTCCTGGTATTTGATAAGATATCATTTCCTGGCCTGATACAATCTCATGTAGAAGGATATAAGTGGCTCTGAAGGCAGGCCAAATGGGTTGGCGTCCTTTTGTAACTGACCCCCTCCCTAACCTTTATGTTTTGCATATTTTATATTCACTCGGTTGTAGCTGTTAGCTAGTGTTGTGGGTATGATTGGCCTGAGTTTGGGATTTTTTAGAGCTCTCCCATTGTGATAAAGCTGTGATTAGCTTGTCACTAATTCTAACATTTTGTTATAATTTGATATTCAATAGCTTCTAGAATTCACAATGGAACAAACAGGAATCCGAAAAGTGCTATGACATTCCACCGTAGTTAATCAATTAAATGAGATGAGTAAATTTTATGAAAGATGTTGTTTTAACAAGCATCTTTGTGTCTGAACTTTTGAAAATAGCATAAAGACTGCCTAAAGGGTATATTTACAGTTTTGTCGCTTTCAAGATTTTACGAACATTTAAATGGGAAAGTCTTAGGATACCACCAGGTTTCATCCCTATGATCTTCGCGAGTCTCTCAGTCGTAACAAAAGATGTGTCCCCTATCCAAAACTGTCTGTCCTGTTCCCACTCCTCCTCTTTCTTCATAGTGCTGGTTTATTCTCTATTTATATAGAATTTATAAAAGGGATTAAGAGTAACAGAATCCTCCCTTAGGGTTTGTGTTTGATAGGCTTTGCAAAATAGATTAACAGATTATTTGTCTTTGCTGTATTCTTTTATAGGCTTTGCAAAATGGATCATAAGTATCTGATTTTTCTCAATTTGTTTCTGATTTTTTTCTTGATGGCTTTGCAAAATGGATCATAAGTAATTGATTCTTTCTTGAACTTAAAAACACACAAGTTGATCATGCCAAGAAAGAAAAAAACTCAATGTTTGAATTTCAGTGATACAACTTTATTTTTGTGATCTTTGAACTATTTTAGGCATCATGGCGAAAAATTTGGGAAATATCAATTTGAACAAGATTTAGGGTAAATTGAAAATAGTATATATTAACGTCAAAACATCATTTCCCACCAAGTAAAAAAAGCTAGATTTAGAACTAGATCTGGACTTCAGATCTAGCGATGTAATGAGTAAAAGTTGAATGAATGGTTATAGATTTACATTACCATGAATTGTGCATGAGATGAGGCATGTTGCATTGAAAAAGAAGAAAGATTTCTGCTACGTTACTCTACTACTATTAGATCTAGTCATAATTGGGGCTTTTCCTCTCTTGCCATTCAATGTAATTGAGGGGTGCCTTTTTCCAAGTTTCGTCCTTACTTTCATCAGAGGCTTCTAACATTACCAGGACGGCTTGACAATTAATTTTTGTGACAGTTTTGTAGATCAAGGTTTCTTTGTTTTTACAAAGGAAATCAGAATGGCGGCCGACCGGAAAGTGCCTCATCAAAGAAAAATGCTCATAATTCCATAATTTCCGTTCAAAATAAACAAATTTTCTACAGACACATTAAATGATCATCGAGGATTGAAATCTGTCATGGAACAGAGTTAAGGGAAGACAAGATAGTTTAGAGTGTGGCTTGGTGATAGGGTGTAGGGCAAGATGTTGTACACACTTTCAGACTTTTTGCAGTTTTAAATGTGCCTTGGTCAGAATTTGAAAAGTCATGGGATCAGATCAAGAGATTACTGGTCACGATGGGTGTGGGTATGGTTTTGACTGACTCTTTCTAGACCAATATATAATGTAGAAAACATTTGTTACATCATTTTCCTTTCTTTGGATTGTTGCTGTTGTCGCTGGGCTGATAGTGATGCATATCCTCCTCCTCCCCCTCATCAGTTGACACTACCTCTAGAACTTTTACCACTAGATGGCCTTCACAACGGAATATTCTGCTACTTAAAGAGATAATCCATGGTCATACGATTCTTCAGTGGTATTCAGTTTGTTTGAAATACTTTTACGTTGAATACTTGTTCTCTTATTTATCTGATAATATATAGTAGTAATTATTATTACTACATTGCATTACTTTTATAGGTGTGGTCCCCCCCCCACCCCCACAGCCCCCCCCTGACTACCCCTGACTATTTTCTTCTGCTTTGTGTTGAATGACTAGGATATTTTAAGTTTAGTGTAGCTTAAAAATTTCACATGTGTTTGCAGATTTGGATTGTGATTGCATCAAAGACAAGTCTTAATTTACTGTGTGTATAATATCTCTTTCAACTTTACTTGAGTGACTTGTTTTTATCTAGGTATTTAGACAGCATTGTAACTCCTCGGCAACGCTTTATTTTGTAACAAGATCACTCCGCTCTTTGACTCTGCAATTCTTTTATGGTCTTGTTTGTGGAGAAAAAAAATTGATTATAATTGATTGTTAGTATTACTGCCATTATCCCAACAGTATTCTTCTATTTTTACCCATGTTCAATGAAAATTCCTCTTTATTTTTTGCTACTCGAATTATTGCAAACTCTTCCTTGATGAGATACCCTAAAAGAAGATTTATTATTATTTTCTCTGTCATTGTAATGGCCCTTTTCTCATCTTCAGTTTTGGTATGTTTTATTCTCTTTCTGCAGTTTGATTTGTGTTTGTTTTTGCTTTGCTTTGTTTTGTTTTTGTTTTGAGACGTTTATCTACCATTGACACTTTCTTTTTCTTTTTAAGCTTTTCTGGATGCCATGCAATGAACCTGTGAGCCTGTTTTGGTTTTTTTTGTTTTTCTCTACAAAAAAGCTTTTTCCTGTTTGTTGGACCACCAGATTGTGATTTTTAAATGTGACATGAAACTCCTTTTAAAAGCGCTTTGAAACCTCACGCTGAAAGCGCTATATAAATGATCTTATTTTTCATTATTGTTATTTTTATCATTTTCCTTTTTCATTTCTTCATTGTAGCTTTTTTGTTATTGTTACCAGTGGCTTAGATTGCAACTGTAGCTGTTGAACTTACACGTAGTGTTCACCTTTCTCATTTGGTTCTTGCTTCTTCTTTTTTTCAAAATTTTATTTTGCTGCTTCTTATCTCAAATTCCATTGGTGTACTACATGAAAAATGTTCAGTAATGAGGCATTTAGTGCTGTGTCAAGTGTTCAGAAAAGCATTTTGCTCCAGCTTAATTCAATGTGTTTACTTTTTCATTGCTCTAAAGATATGTATACTCAGTTCATAGCAAGGTGTAGAGGGATGTCTACTTAGCACCTGTTGCTATGTGGTTATTTGAAAGGGATCCACCTTCTATGCAGACAATGCAATGTACTTAAAACATAATTTGTCTTTTTACTTGTTCATAATATTATATTACCATAGGACATTGTTAAAGGTCTTTTTAGAGTTTGGACATGCAATGCTCTGTTTTTAATTTCCATTGTTTAGATCAGTAATCCTTTTTAAAATGTCAACTAGTGAGTTATGCCAGATGATTATATAGCAATTTCACACCACCCAAATGATATCTTGTAGAAAACACAGGATTCTTTATACCTTTGACAAGCTATGAGTACAATGACAGTGTGTGAGTGTTATCGTATCCAAGTGATACAATTCCATTGAGGACCACACATGCGACCAAAGACAAACATTAATTGTGTAACTAAAAAACAACAAACAAGCAAACAAAACAATAAACAAAGAATAATGTGCCGGAATTTGCGTGATCCAATTTTGTATATTGCCATCAGAAATGTAAGCCATTATGTGCAGTTGAATCTACATTTAGATTTTGATAATTTCAAATATCAAATAGTTGGCTCTCTTTCTTCTATTCTTTTTATCTGGTCCCATGTAACTCCAAAGTACCGTAGAACCCTCTCAATGTAATATTTGCATGTTTACTGTGGTGATGTGGTGTTTGCTGGAGAAGTAGAATTTACATTACATTCCTCATATCCTGAAATGAACACTGGATTCACAAGTGCGTCTGCGATGCTAATGATAACATTTTGAAGACATAAATGATAAAAGGGACTTGTACTTGTGCAAGTAAGCCAATTATCAGTCATGTTTCCTGAAGCTTTTCTCAATCCTCTACAACCCTGTGTGTGTCAGTATGTCAAAAAGGCCATTGTAACAGGATCACTTCATTGATATATTGGTTGAATACTTCACATTCTTTTCCCAAAATGGCTGATCGCAAATGAAAGCATGGAATCTGGTATCTGTGGTGGCTGTGATAGTTCCAATGGAATTAAGAGAGGCAAGAAATATAATAATTTTCCCTTTTCTTTATGAATTGAAATTATCTTAAAATTAGCGTGAAATTCAAAATGTTCCTCCTAAGTTAAATTGGTATGAAACACGGATAGGACTTGTCTCTTGGGACTTGTGAACACACGAAACGCACGGATGGGATGAGGTGAGTGGGTGGACGGAAGTAAGTTGTTTATGAGGGAATTTATGGGAGAAGGTTGCTCTACAATGTCCAATAAATAAAATGTACAACACAAAATAGGAAAGGCAAGGGGATATTCTGATCTTATGGTCATTCTTTCTTCTTCTGTGTTTTCTTGTCATTTATTTTGTCCAGTAGAATTGCTTGCCTTCCTTTATTCTTAATCACTAAAAAAAAACATAAGTGTAGTTGTAGCTCTGTGTGCAAAATGATTTTGTCCTCTAAGGAGGGATTTTGTGACTGTTTATTCGTCAATCACTTCTTTGGCTGGGAGGGAAATTCATTTTGAACATCTGTGATAAAAACAGCCATGAGAATGTCTGGAATTTCTTACATCACGTGTATTCTATGTCAACGTTTTGTTTAGCTGCTGAACAAAGACGATAAAATCGCTTGTGTTTGTCTCAAATGTCTTTGCAACTGAGAAATAGCAGTGAAGGTCATTGGATAAATTTATCTTGTTAAATAGCACAACCGTCTGGAGATTCAAAGGCACAGTCCCAGAATTCAGTTTTTCATCTTCTTTAGTATGAACAAAAGTTTCTTTTAGATCTTGCAGTAGTTAGTAGCATGTGATGAGTTACATTTACTGTGTTTTCATCCAAATTTCCCTTTGATGAGTCCAAATGTAATTGATATATTTATTTATATAGATGTTCTGATGAGGAATAGAAAAGATTAATCTTTTTTTCTCCTCAATTATTTTCTTGCAGAATAGAAGAGATAGCATCTTTCATTTATTATTTGTCCCTATTTAAACGACGCAGTGTGATTTTACATAGAATCTAGATTTTAAGATTTATATTGATATCAATGTGAGAATTTATTTGCCAAATATGCTTTATTGCACACAGTTAATAATACATCTCAACCCCAATACTCATACACACATTATGTTACATGATATCTATTATTATTATTATTATTATTATTATTATTATTATTATTATTATTATTATTATTATTATTATTATTATTATTATTATTATCATTATTATTATTATTATCATTATTATTATTATCATTATTTTTATTATCATTATTTTTTTATCATCATTTTTTATCATTTTTTTATTATTATTATTATTAGAATTATTATTAATATTATCATTATTATTATTTTTATTATTATTATCATTATTATTATTATTATATTTATTATTGTTATTATTATTATTATTATTATTATTATTATTATTATTATTATATATGCAGTTTGTAGGTACATCTGATCATTTCAGTTCACATTTTGTATTGTCTGTCTATGAATACTATGATTTCCCTGTAGCATCAAAGTTTTAAAATTTGTGAATGAAAAACATGTTCCATTACATTTTAACTGAGAATTTAAAGTTTGAACTGATTCTCATGCTTTTTGTCTGCTTCCTTCTTGTTTAGTTTAGGGAGATTTATTGTTAGTTTTGGGTATGACTTTTATTTCTTTAAAGGTGATGACCTATCACTTGAACTTCTTCTATTTCGTTTTTATTTAGGTACCCAGTAGGAGGTTGGAAAATATGTGCGTAATTATTTTCATGTGACACCTCCTCCCCCTCCTCTCAATTAAAAACAAGCATAATTCATTGAAGTCTTTGGTATAAATTTATGTCTGGGCAAATGTCACCTTAAGTCCTGCATTGGGCCACCTTGTTCTTAATCTCATATGGTGTTGGTTGGCCAGAGCTTCATAAAGGAACGTACATTAAATAGTGGGCCGTGGTAGATCTTCCCATGTCTAGTGCAGGAGGAAAATTTTATGAATTGATTGCTCTGCTCATTCTTCACTCCATGACATCTGCCTTTGGCGTGTGATGGTTGATTGTCTGTGACCGTTGCAGGTCTGTGACCGTGTTGTGTAATATTGTAATTTTTATGGGTCTGAGTCTAAGTCAGTTGTAAGTCTGTGACCGTTGTGTGTCTGTGACTACCATAAGTCTGGGGTTCTTAAAGGTCAGATTGAGTTAGGTTTGTGACACTTGTAGGTCTGTAACTGTTGTGGGTTTGTGCCTTGTAGGTTTATGACTGTTGTAGGTTTGTGACTTGTGGGTTTGTGACACTTGTAGGTTTGTGACTTATAGATCTGTGACTGTTGTAGGTTTGTGACACTTATAGGTCTGTGACTGTTGTAGGCTTATGACTTGTGGGTTTGTGACACAAAGGTTTGTGACTTATAGGTTTGCGACTGTTGTAGGTTTGTGACTTATAGGTCTGTGACTGTTGTAGGCTTGTGACTTATGGGTTTGTGACACTTGTAGGTTTGTGACTTATGGGTTTGCGACTGTTGTAGATCTGTTACTTATAGGTTTGTGACTTGTAGATGTGTGACCTTTGTGGGTCTATAACAGCTGTAGCTGTGATTTTATGTTTGGAACTGTTTTAGGTGTAATTGACTCTCTGATACAGCAAAATCCAATGAACTGATTTATTTTACTCTATCATTTTCGACTGTCACCTGTACTTGTACCTTTGCCCTGTTCTTAGCATTCATTCCGTCTTTTCTCTTTATTCTCATATGAGATTTTAGATCCCTAGCTGGCATTTTCGACACGTTTATTTTATGTGTCACACAGACCTTCCAGCCTATGTTGCTGTTACTACTACCAAACAGTGGGCTGTTGACGGTCCTACAAGCAGGTCTTACTTCTGTCCTTTCACTCTTTCACCTATGTTTTATTGTTTCCTCTTTATTCAACCTGAGATCACCACATAGGATAGGTGGGGTAAATATCAATCAATCAATCAAACAAAACCTACCTAACATCTTTTAAAGACTAATTTTGTTACTTTTGTATTTTCTTAAATTCAAAACCAAAGAGATTGTTTTCCATGGAAGGAAATATTAAAGTTAAGTTCACTCCTATGAGACGCTGTACGATTCCTCATCTGGGCAATTTTTTATGGCCCTCCAGCAAAAGTAAAGGTGACATGATAAGCAAAATGTCAGCTTCTTAATCAAAAGGTCAGGTTTGTGCCCGCCATTTTGAACATTTTTCTTGAGTTTTATTCTCGCAGGTAAAACCCACCCCCTAGTACATGCAGGTATATCAACACCTAGTCCAATCGGAGACGGATGATAAAAAAGGAGGTCATGTGTGCAAATCACCTGGCTGTTTACAGGGGCAGTTGGATAAAATTCTTTTAAAATTCATTAAACAAACCGCCTTAGTTGTTGATGTGGGTAAAATCAAATCACATCAAATCAAATCAAGAAAGACATGGATAGCCGGGTCTATTGGTGAATTAAAACAAATGAAAACTGAAGCACGTCATAGTAGGTTGTTGTTTTTTTTGTTCTGATATCTAATGGCTTCCATCTTTTTTCTATAGGCCTAGATGAATCAGGTTTTTGTAACGGGCTTGTGACTCAATACAAGTTTATACTACCTTCCTGTACCAGTCTGCATACCTTGAAGCATAGACATAATTTGCAAAACATCTTTTGCTTCATTCGGTTGTGGGCAGTTGGCGGGTGCTACTGGTAGGTTCTACTTCCTTTCTTTCACTCTTTTACCTTGGCTTTTCTTTTATCTGGCTATCTTAATTCCTCCAGAGATCACCGCATATGGTGGAGCGAGTAAATTTCAATGAAGTTCCTTTGGTTTTGTTTTTGTGTACGTGTTTGTGATTACTCTCTTTAAATGGAAGTACTTTAATTATTGCTGCAGCAACTTAGTCCTGTTGTGTTTTACAACCTTTTTGATCACTGTAGCTTTGGTCATAGGAGACTAGTTTCATACTCTTATCTCAGATATCATTATAAGCCTACTTAGCCAAAAATAGTAGACATATATATATATATAAAACATATGTAAATATATATATATATCTATAAATATCAATATGTGATTTTCTTTCTTAGCATGCGGTTGTGTTGAAGTTGTCGTGTTTACATTTCGCGTTTCTTCTTCTTTTTCTTTTTTCTGCTTTTGTGCGCTGTTGTCGTTGTGATGAATGAAAGATTAGAACTGGACTGAACAGTATTTTGTTTTTGATTTTGATCTTGAAGCCGCTCTTCTCTTTCCTCTCTCAAGTATCTACTTAAGTGAATCATTACTCTAGCACCAGCCCACCCACCTCTTACGCATTTATATATTAGAACAATTATTATTATTATTGTTATCATTGTATTGCACCCCATTTGTTTATAAAGTCATTTTTCATAGATCTTTTACCTTATCCAATTAATATAACAGATGTACATATATATTGACAATTATTATTATATATAAAATATTATGCGTAAATGGGTCAAAATAAGCAAATCAGATGTTAAAGTGGGTGAGTATTTGTTGTAGGCACATGTGTATGTGTGTGTGGGTGTGTATAATATCTGGTATGTGATGAAGACAGCTGGTAGAAATTTCAATGTCCCCCATCTTGGTGCGAAACTCATTTTTTCAATTTGGTTTTTAAAGTTGTGGGTTTTTTTCTTTCTCTCTTATATTCCTTTTTTTTAAAGATTTTACTTTTTAGTCCTTTTTGAATGTGCTGAAAATTTTTTTAAAGGTGTTGTAGTGATTATAAATGAGTCAAGAAAACAAGAAAAGTGAGACAAAAAAAGTCAGAAAATATGAATCAATAAAAAATAACAAAATAAACCAAGCATGGGGTTGATGCTATCAGTGAACCTATGAAATGTGTTCCTTGTCTTCTCTTTTGTTGTATGTGGCTTCAGTTTTTATTTAGAATATTGTTATTGTTATTGTTTTTGTTGTTGTCCAAATGTGTTTGTAATGTTAAAAAGTTTACTTGTATTTCCTCCCAGTTTGTTGAAACCTTAGCTGTCTCCGTTATCCATGAGATAAGTAATGGTGTAAGTTTCAAGATCACAAAGCTCTTTTCTTTATATTTTCTCTCTTTCTCTCTGTCTCTCTCCATCGCTCTGGTGGGCGATTGGCGGTCGCTCCAGGTAGGTTCTATTTCTTTCTTTTCACTCTTTCACTGTCACTTCTCTTTCATCTTGCTGTTTCCTCTTAATTCACCCTGAGATCACTGCATGTGTTGGACGCGGTGATTATCAATTAAACAAACCTTACATCTGCCTGCATCTGTGTGTCTCTGTCTGTCTCTCCCTCCCTTTCCCTCTCCTTTCCTCCCCTCTCTCTCTCTCTCTCTCTCTCTCTCTCTCTCTCTCTCTCTCTCTCTCTCTCTCTCTCTCTCTCTCTCTCCCCCCCTCTCTCTGTCTCCCCCCTCTCTCTCTCTCTCTCTCTCTCTCTCTCTCTCTCTCTCTCTCTCTCTCTCTCTCTCTCTCTCTATGCCCCCCCCCCCCCCTCTCACATGACAGGCAAACATTATTGATGCACATAACCAACTATCAATAAATAGAGGGAAAATACTTTTTTACAAGAACACCTACAGTGCAACAAATATTTTTGTTTAAAACGTCATTGCTATCAGGAGAGCTACAGCAATGTAATGGAAACAAAACATCAACTTTTATTCCGGAATAGTAGTCTGAAATACAGCTTTGATTCTGAGGTGAATAAAATGTAGACAACCATGACGGTTTTTAAATTAAAGACAAAATTCTAATTCTACTCAGTAAATGAAAAGTATAGCTCCAAGCAATTTATGACGACTTTTGTTCACAACAGATATGACTAACTAGAAGTAGTTCAGAATGAAAACAATATATAACTAATTTTAAAACAGCATGCTCAGCGAATATGCAGAATAACTAATGTAGGTTATAAATATAAATTATAATTAATATAATACATGTTTACTAATACATATACAAAACATGACAAATAACAACGGAAAATACATCAAAAAGGAAAAGGAAGGTACCATGTCGACAGGAAATACACCAACCCCTACCCCTTTTGCTCTCTTTTTTCTTTTTTACCACTGGAAGCCAACGACTTGAAGTCATTTAGGGGGCGGGGGGGGGGGGCACCTAGGTGATTTTTTTTTTGCTTTTAAGTTAGGTTTTTTTGCAGTATGTACATGAGTAACTGTCAAATACAGTCATCCTATATCATTGAAAAGTTTGTAGCGTCCTTGGTTGCCATAGAAATCGCCGCCAGTTTGAATTTTTTGACTCCAGTTTTCAAAATATATCTCCTCATAGTTATGAATAAAATCACTCAAAACCTGTGCAGATCGTCTTTTTCATTCCATATCTAAAGTAACGTTGTTTTTTTCGATATTTTGGATAGTGGTTTTTTAATGAAATTTTGAAAATACTAGATCTAGATCTATAATCATTGAATGTATAAAAACGTCGTTTTTTATTACCAAAAAAAATTATTTCTCAAAAAGTTTACAATACATAAAAAAAAAAACCCGACGTCATTCTATTAACATTGACAAGAGGAACCTGTTTACCAAATAATTATAATACAAATCGTTCGGTAAATGGCGGAGGAGATAGAATTTTAGTGTGGAAAAACTACATTTCGAAAAAATGCAAGTAAAACAAGCAAAAGAAAATAATTGAATACAAACGCTTGAGACGGGTTTCCCCTTGTAGCAGCCCACTTACTCTTTTCGACAGTCTCTGGCATTGTTACCTATTTTTTATGTAAATAGGATTATAGATCTAGGTTTAGATGTACTGTTGTGAAAACACGTCAAAATGACCAGTTTTTTTTCCTCCACATCCATGCTTTTGTGCGTGTTTACATACCCACCGACGTGCAACGCCTCTTATATCACTCAGCGATGGAAGACGCGTCCATCGGTGTCGGCAAAATTTCAGTTTCGGGCATTGCTTTGAGTGTTTTGCCTTGCAGCCCGGTCTTGTTGACCAAAGGCTAAGGGAGTTAACACTGACAGAAAATAACTACCTACTGCCCTGCTGGCTGGACTTAGGTGACCAAAGGTTAAGGAGTTAACCCTGACAGAAAATAACAAGGCCTGTATCGAGGTGGCAGCCCGACCATCTACCTAGGGTACAGTGGGCTAATCCCTGCTTATCCAAAACCAAAATGATTCAGAGAAATAAATACAATATACCCGGACTGACCTTTTAACGACGAACATGGAAACGAAAACAGACTGTAACTGTTTGTAACATGGAATATTAGGGCAATAAATGGAAAAGAAATAGAATTAATTGAAGAACAGGAAAATTTCAAAGTAGACATTTTGGTCATTACAGAAACAAAGAAAAAAGGAAAAGGAATAGAAAATGTAGACCAAATCATACTTTAATCTTCTTGGGAGTAGAGCTAGAGCAGGAGTAGGCCATGAAAAGCTACAGAACGTTGGAAATTTATAAGCCCACTGCCATTAGACGTAAATATTAAACCAAAAGGAAGAGAAATTAAATTATTAATAGCTTATGGGTCAAACGAAGACGTCACTAAAGAACAAAAAGATATCTTCGAAAACCATTTACAAATAAGCTGCAGACAATCTTAAACACAAACAGGAAGTCAATGATAGAGTACATAATAGTTAACAGCTCCCTTTTTTTACAGTACATTGGATGCAAAAGGTAACAGAGGAGCAGAAATATTTAGATGATCTGTCGCCTAGTTATTGCCAAAAATGAGATTACTGACTGCAGACAACAAACAAAAAAGGAAGAGAGAAAGCTACTAAACTACGAACAGTTAAGGTAATGGCATCCAGACAATATGAAAGCCCCGTAGGAACAAAGACGAGACAAACACAAGAAATAGACGAAAAAAAAATCCTGGTCACCATGAGGATCGATCCGCGACCTCTGCGTCGGCGCCCATTACCTCGCCATGAAAAAGCGTGCTACCAACAAAGCTAACTACGCTCTCTTAAGGTATCACTAATTAGCGTACCACGAAAAGTGTATGCCAGGATGTGGAAATGAGACTAAAGGATCAGATTGGAGAACACCAAAGTGGATTTAGACCAGGAAGAAGTGTACAAGACCACATATTTACAATTAGATACATAATAGAAAAAATTCCTTGAGAGAAACATGACTTGCATTTATGTTTTATTGACTTAGAAAAAACATTTGACATTGTGTGGAGGGCAAACTATGGCCCATTTCTTACAAAATACACAATGTATGAGCAAAATTCCAATAGAAGCCAAGTAAACATTTTTACAAATAAACCAACATGTGCAGTAAGGAAGTAGCTGGAAAAGTATCTGAAAATTTTGATGTAGATATAGGAATAAGACAGGGTTGTGTCTTTAGTCCTCTTTTGTTTATCATTTATGGATTCAGTCATAAGCATCCTCAGAAATGAAAATAAATATAGGTATGTAGAAGCTCAAAGCAGTAAATGTAGCAATGCTTTCATTTGCTTATGATTTAGTTCTGTTTGGAAAAACAGAAAGCGACCTTCAGTCGTATATCAACATGGTGAATAGGGAATTAAATAAAAAGAGGAATGAGTAGATGCAAAAAGAAAAACCAAAACAATGCTAGTAACTAGGAAACTAAAACACAATATTTTTTAATTGGGCAGGGAGAAGTAAGAACAAGTTCAAAGCTACAATTACCTAGGAGTAATGATTACCTCAGAGGAAAAGTAAGTGAAAAATCAGCCAAGAGAATCAAAGGCAATGATAATATATAAACGTCTAGGAAAAGCATTTATAGGCAAACAAGAATTGTCAGCAAAAACCAAAATGGCAATATACACCACAGTTTATTGTTGTCCTTCTCTCCTCTATGGCAGTGAAACCTGGACCTTAGACAGTAGAGAATAAAAAGTAGAAGTACAAGCAGCTGAAATGAAATATATCAGAAAGAAGCACAACAATAAGAGATCAAACCAAAGCAGATGGCATAAAACTAGATAGAAATAAATCAACTGAGATGGTTTGGGCATGTAAACAGAATGAATGACAATATAATGGCTAAATCAGTACACAGTGCTAAAGCCCAAGGTAAAGATCAAACGGCAGACCTCCGGAGAAAGTGGGAAGAAGATATAAAAGAGGCATTAAAAGGGGGGGAAGTGCATCTGGAGTGATTTTTTTTTGCTTTTGAGTTTAGAATTTTGCTTTTTAGTATACTTGAGTAACTGTCAAAATACAGTCATCATTGAAAAGTTTGTAGCGTTCTTGGTTGCGATAGAAACACCGCCA
>JAXRKP010001184.1:10000-12500 GCA_037039925.1 Doris montereyensis
ACCGGTTTATTGCTGTATAGGTATAGAAATTTGCGCCGGGTTTAGTTGTCGTATCGATGACATGCCGCAATATTATTGACAAAGAGTCAATACAAAATATAATCCTGCAAGATTTCGTTTCTTCAATATCATATTATTATCATCTTTATGTGAAATTTCAATTTTACATACGTTACACGCATTCAATAACATTGTTCAACGTGTAATAGTGCACAATAAAGTTAATAGTTCATTGTCTGCCTTATAGCCATATTTCCATGAATGCGTTAAACAGACTTGTATGTCTGTGCTTGCGACAGTATGGCTGAAGAAGATATCACTGTATTCGTTTTCGCGCACGCTTCTAACCCCAAGTGCTGACAGCCAATCTGTTGAATTTTGAACCCATGATCGAATTTAACTTGCGTTTGCGCACACCAATTGTGTCAACCCAAACATGTTTTCCTTTCGACATCTGGCACACAAATTGATAGGGAGAAATAGACAGGGTGACAATGAGGTCAGAAAAAAACAGTTTTTAAGAAATTGATTTTGCAAATACATAGAATCAAATTTAAAAATAAAGCTTGGATTTCAATTTTCGCGTGAGACGATTAATCGTGAGTCTCTGAATTCAAACCTTTAATCTGGCTCGACGTGCCAATAATATGTATTGCATTTGAAGGGGTCAGTTCAATACTGTGCCTATGTCCATTTTCGCGAAAAATGAAGCAGAGAGATGATCGTAGGGAATAAATGGAAATCATGTTTCCTGAAAAATGTGAATGGGATATGATGAAAATACATCACGTTTACAACCGTATGAAACTTGGAATTCCCAAAGTCAACAGTGCCACAGACCATGGTTTTTGGCATTTTTTTCTCTAAATGACGTAATTGTGACTTAGGCACATTACTGAAATGATCCCTTTAATTTTATGTGCAATCAAAACACATGTATGGTAAGAAAGTCCTGTTGTGCATGAGAGCAGGAGACACGGTAGTCGAGAGGCAAGGTGTTGACTTCTCCACCTACAGGTCGGGGGTTCTAGCCCCGATGACGGTTGAAAGTTTTTCTCGAGCTTTTTCGAGTAAACAGTGAATGAGACCCAAATCCACCTCCTCTGGTCGAGGTAGATGAATTGGCACCTAGTCCCATCGGAGACGGACGATAAAAAAGGAGGCCCGTGTGCATATCATAACATTCTGTACGTGAAGTTAAAGATCCCTTATCTTTACATGGCAGTCCGGGTAAACTAAAAACAAATCCTATCAAAACCCCGAGATCACCTTAATTTATGGGTGTGGGTAAAATCAAATCAAACCAAATCAAATCATATCAAATCAAATCAAATCATATCATATCAAACCAAATCAAATCATATCATATCAAACCAAATCAAATCATATCATATCAAATCAAATCAAATCAAATCAAATCAAATCAAATCAAATCAAATCAAATCAAATCATATCATATCAAATCAAATCAAATCAAATCATGTCATATCAAATCAAATCAAATCATATCAAATCAAATCAAATCAAATCAAATCAAATCAAATCAAATCAAAATATCATATCATATCAAATCAAATCAAATCAAAAAGGCATGAGCGCATTGTTACAAATTACCAGAGTTTTGTTTTGCCAAGCCAACACGACTGTTACCAGCTTCCTCGTTGATGGTAAAGGCGTGTGTCCCCACAGCGTATAAGATACACTCGTCTTTTATATTAGACTGAAAATTCGACAGACATTATTTCCTCTGTGTGTGGAATTCGATGGACAAATTTATATGTTATTTTTACGTGCATACGACGTGCATAGCTTACGAACTACACTTCTTGTACTTGTAAGTGAATTTTGACGTATTGTAGAGGCATGGCGACGCTAACAAGATATAAGTTATATTTTTGCGTCAGGCAAAATTTACAGATAACTTATTTTCTATTATTTTTCGTTAAATCTAAACACTAATGTCATATTTGAACTCAACGCTTTAAAACTAGTCAAAACCCAGTAAAACACCAATTTTTTTTTTTATGATTGTTTAAAAGAATCACAATTTCATTATTTCTTTTTTTTTTCATTTCGATCATTTGGTCTATTCAAACTTAAACCGGATGATGACGTCAAGCAAATTCACACTGTGTCTAGACTTAATTATTTTAACTTTTTATTTCTTTCATTTCGCTTATCTTTCAGCTAAGCGAATGTGGAAATATAGGGCCTTGTTCTGCGCTGTAAACAAAGTTCAATGGTGTCAGCCATCATTGTAGATTGTACATTATTTGTCATGTTATGCTTTTGTCTGACTTTATGTCCACCATCAGTGCAAAGAGTGTGACATCCTGTCTGTGCTAATTGTGCAAAATAGGAAAGCCGACAACAAAGCGTACATCACGAGGCAATTGAAATAATGAATAGGTGGCTCATGTCAGTACCAATCAATATGGTGTACGGTAGACAGACATCGGCCTTGACACCCTTGTCATTTATCATTGTATTGTGATTGGTG
>JAXRKP010001184.1:20000-32500 GCA_037039925.1 Doris montereyensis
TGCATTTTGCAATGGAACAGGTGGGGACCCCATGATCTGAAAGTGTGCATTCTCATGTCATGCCCTGGCAGTTCGAGGTCTAGGAAGTCTTTAGAGAACCAACTTATAATAAGATTGGGCACATTCAATCCTGGTGGTATGAACGTTTTACACCAATTCGTATAATTTCTCTGGAGGAATTCCATAGTCGGGCGTAAGCTATCACTATCTCTGACCACTCACCATCCACCACCTTACCCCATCCACCCTACCACCCCCCATGAAAATATCCCACCCTCACCCTCCCCCACTTCTCATCATGGGCAAAGTTGGGTCCCTCCGGCAGTTCATCCCCGTGTGCTTATCTATGGTGAGCATTTTTGTACGTTTCTCCATGTTCACCACCACCGGAAGCAACTTTGTGCACGGTTGCATATCATTATGCAATACACACAGCTTCATCACTAAAGGCAGTCTTTACAATTGTAGAGCACCTTCAAGCTTCGACAGCATATCTGCTAGTGTTATCTGCCATTTCAGATAAGTCGTTTACTCTATCCCCTTAATTGTATCGATACAATTGTAACTTATATATATTATTATATTTCGCATATTTCTAGTAAAGTTTTGTCTTTTTTTCAATCTCTGTCATTTTGTCTTTCTAGACCCAGTGAGATATAGATCTAGTCTTATCCTCTTCTTTCGTTCTTTTTCCCATACTATCTCTCTCTCTCTCTCTCTCTCTCTCGCTCTCTCTCTCTCTCTCTCTCTCTCTTTCGTTCTCTCTCTCTCTCTCTCTCTCTCTCTCTCTCTCTCTCTCTCTCTCTCTCTCTCTCTCTCTCTCTCTCTCTCTCTCTCTCTCTCTCTCTCTCTCTCTCTCTCTCTCTCTCTCTCTCTCTCTCTCTCTCTCTCTCTCTTTCTCTCTCTCTCTCTCTCTGTCTCTCTCTCTCTCTCTCTCTCTCTCTCTCTCTCTCTCTCTCTCTCTCTCTCTCTCCCTCTCTCCCTCCTCCCTCCCCCTCCTCCCTCCCTCCCTCTCTCTCTCTCTCTCTCTCTCTCTCTCTCCTCTCTCTCTCTCTCTCCTCTCTCTCTCTTCTTCTTCTTCTTCTTCTTCTTCTTCTTCTTTTTCTTCTTCTTCTTCTTCTTCTTCTTCTTCTTCTTCTTCTTCTTCTTCTTCTTCTTCTTCTTCTTCTTCTTCTTCTTCTTCTTCTTCTTCCTTCTTCTTCTTCTTCTTCTTCTTCTTCTCCTCCTTTTCTACTTCTTCTTCTTCTTCTTCTTCTTCTTCTTCTTCTTCTTCTTCTTCTTCTTCTTCTTCTTCTTCTTCTTCTTCTTCTTCTTCTTCTTCTTCTTCTTCTTCTTCTTCTTCTTCTTCTTCTTCTTCTTCTTCTTCTTCTTCTTCTTCTTCTTCTTCTTCTTCTTCTTCTTCTTCTTCTTCTATATCTCTACTAGCGGGTCAGATCAGGGTTCAGCTTGTTTCCATGAAGCACATAATCTTTTGTAGACTCTCCATATAAGGTTTCTTCCAGACGTGTTTTTGCCTGGCCACATCACTGTTTTTTCTCCGATGTGTGGGTGGACACTGTCGTAGAATATTATGTCCAGTGTTCTGGTGGGGTGCTCCACACGCACACTCTTCTAAGTCCCCAACTTTCAGATAGCGATACATATTTTGCTCATGGAGACGGCTGTAGGCAGTCCCGAGTCTGAATAATGTGACCTGGGACTTTCTGTCAACTTATTAAATGGAGTCTTTGGGGTTACAGCTGTTGTGATTATCTCCCCATTGATTGGAGACAGCTGCATTGATAATTGTCTTCTCATCATCGAAGGTCAACGGCAGAGAGAGTCCTTGGGCATACTCAAACATCCGTAATCTAGGATTCGATTCGATAGTATTAGATTGACGTGGTCCTTGAATATTTTGCTCCGCTTCAGCCGTATTAAAATTGAAATCGAGAATGATCGAGCTGTTAAATGTTTGTTGTTGCTATGTATCTTAACTTTTAAAAGAGCAAAAAATTTGTCATTTGTCAGCGAAACAATGCAAACATTAATTTAATTTATTTTCGTCATTGAAATATATTTCATCGTTCTGGGTGGATTTTTTTAAAATTATTAAAGCCCACTTACCTTATTATCAGTAAACTCGATACTATCATAAGACTATTGAGTTCATGGGTTTGGAAGGAATCTCTTACAGGATTAGTATCAATTCCTAAAACACTCAATGTCTGTATAATTTCATTAGTTTGTCTGTTTCTTGCTTGTTTCTATAAGTGACATTTTAGGACATGACTTGAATAAAATTTGTTGCTGATATTAAGAAGAAAATAATAGTAGAACTACACGTATCATCTTATCTTTTACAATATGTAGCTCTTTTATGCACTTAAAGTCAGAACCAATATAATATAGCATTTTAAACCGAAATTGCTCTATGAGGAAAGAATAATACATCCATCTCTGTTAAATAGCAAGAGTACTTTTATGTCCCTTTTGTGGACATGATCAATTATAGAAAATGAGTAAAACCGATCATGGTATAAAATAACATAAATAATGCTAGATTTGAAGGCTTATAGAAATCCTTAATTCTCTTGTTCTCACGAGAATAAAATAAATAATTGTAACGGAAACTGGATTGTGTGTTTTGTGTAGGGTTATAATAGGCATCATTTAATGATGCAAAGCTATCAATTCTTGTCACGGTCTGATTGGGCTAAGTGCAAATTACCACTGTGAGGAGAATGACAAGATTTTTATAGGGCACACAATCCATGGAAGCAACCAAGGATAACGATCGAGGAAAAAAATAAATATCGACAGCAGCAGCAGCAACAATAACAACAACGGCAACAACGACAATGCAATTAATTACACTTGACATTATATAAATGCGTTTAAAAATCGGCTTCATCTGTAATTGAACTTGTTTTTTTTAATGTCATTCTTCCAATTATATTGGTAGTAGTAGAATATGATTTGGATAGATACATTAAAGGACGTACACAATATGCCTCGTGGCCACTTGTAGCCAAATTGCTAATTTACTTAGAAAAGCTGCACAAAAATTATAGTTTGAGCTACATTTAAAACTACGGAGTCGGAAAAAAATGGGGACACCGTAGAATTTTTAGTAGTTTGCATTACGTTTTGTTCAGCCCTTTGTAATAACGAAGGCAGTAAAACAGTGAATGAATGCATGAAGCGTAACGGAGTCGATGTCACCAGATCACGCCCCAAACAGAGCATTACTAATAGAAGTTAAATGGTGTTTCGACAGAAATTTTTTTTCATAAATTAAAATCTATACAAATACACCGATGAACATGAAGCTTAAAATACATTATATGATATTATATGTATATGTATATATATATATATATATATATATATATATATATATATATATATATATATATATATATATATATATATATATATATATATATATATATATATATATATATATATATATATATATATATATATATATATATATATATATATATATATATATATATATATATATATATATACATACATAGTTTCTAAATGAATAATTTGTGTGACAAACTAAAACATGGGGTGAAATGGAGACACAAATAATAAGGCTGCAGACTTGATCAGAACGTAGATTGTAGATCTAACTGATTAATTCTTTATTCACTGTGATTTGCAAGACTGCCCCTTGTCTCAGGCTGATAGCGGTTGAAAGATAGAACGATTTAAAAAGTATAGTGATCAAACAACAATATTTTCCCTTACATTAAAGTTCAAACGACAGGAAATGTCAAATCTGAATTAAATAAATTTGTCGACATATCTTTCTGACAATACAATTTTTGAATTGTAAACTAGATTGTTGAATTAATTCACATTGATATTTGCCAAACTGTTGTATACTGCCATTTTGGATTTTGACGACAATTCTTCTTTACCTACACATTCCTTTCATAGATGGTTATATATTGTCATTGTCTCTTCGATTATCAGGCAGTTGACTTCTTCTCTTAGTTTTCCCACTGAGTTAGTGATTACTCTAGTTTGAGCATTCATAGTTGATCCTTTCTTAAGTATTGGTATATGTACTATCGTTCCTTTTTCCAGTCATTAGGCATTTGTTTTAACTTGCATGCAGCAGTTTGTCTGCCTCTCTCCCATGGTTTTTAATCCTTTGTGGATAAACTTGATCTACTCCTTGGGCCTTTCCTAGCTTAACTTTTTGTATAGTTGTTTGGACTTGTTCCATTGAGAGATATCTACATCTTAATTTGTCTCATCTGGATTACTTATAATTCTTACTAATTGATTACAATATTTAGAAATGTTTATGTCCTTAAGTGAACAGAGACGCAACCTTACGTAATGACTTTGAGGCCAAGACAGCAGATCATAACATTATGATAAGCCCATGTTATGTAAGAACGTTTGAAAAGAGTTCCACCTAATATTCTTATCCCCGCTCTTAAGGACCCGTTATGGGAAACAATTTCCAAAACTAGAGCTCATATTTGGGATGAGAAATAATTGTACAAAACAAGTTAGTATAAGGTAACAGTATCATTTTACAGCTGAAGGCCGAAGCCTGTAACGAACAGGGTAGAGAAGACTTTACCCTTGACCTAACCCCAGAAGAAGAAGAAATCGAGAGGAGAAATGTCCGACAACCTGATGGCCAAGCAATGGGTCGACATCTTCTAGTCCATCGATCAGGAAAGCGCGCAATGAGGAAGTGCCTTAAACTGAGGCTCTAATGTGGACAAGCACTGGCTTCTTGAAGTATTATAACGTTTGACTGCTTCCTTTCAAGTTGGGGGACAGCGTAAGATTTGAACGTATCGAGGTAGGATGTGGATGGTATCGTGTTCTCACAGAAGAAAATAGAACCGCTAATTCCGTTTTCCATCAAGGCACACCAAACATTGAGTTGCGGTGAGTTTCGTGTCTGTTCGATTATTTCTTCTGGCTTTTGTTTGCCCCAAACTCGTACATTATGTCGATTGACCGTGATAAAAAAAAATGTCGCCTTATCCGTTCATTCTAAAAACACTCTTCCCTGTTCAAATTAAAATTCTTCAATATAAGCCTGGCAAAATAAACACGAGCTGGACGATCATTGGTTGTAAGTTTGTAAGTAATTTATAGCTTGGGAGGATACAAATAAAGTTTCTTCCGAACAACTTTATGAGCCGTTAATCCACTGATTGACAACTGCACTGCCATCTGTCTTAAAGATTACTTGGGGTTTCCATCTAACGTTGGCTTCACCTCGTTGATGTTTTGTTTTGATACAGACTATCTCACTATCACCTAGGCCTAGGCGCTACTTGATACCAACGAATGCAAGGCTTTTAAACGTGTTATTCGAATCTGACCATGGTTTCGAGACCACAGTGAGGTGATGTATACTAATTACCGTCTTGATACCAACCAACGCTGTAATTAATGTGACTGCTTGCTTTGACGAGACCAGACTGAGAGTGTCAGCAGGGCTGACTGAAGTCTCTTCATCGGCTCCTCTCCCGCCCCCACTACACCATTTGCACCACCCCCATCCCTTTCTTTTCACGCCAACCGTTTTAAGCATTAGCCTAGCTAATTTCAGGCCACTACCCATTCCTCTGCTACCACGGTGAAAGCAGTTTCCTTACTTACTTACCACAGTCTCTGACTGAGTCAGTCTTCTGCTATCGCAACAGGGTGACACTTCAATCAGCATGGAGGTCATAAGTGCCCTTTCCTGCCCCATCCACCGCTACATCCTCCTTAGCCATGAATGCAGGAGGGCCAAGGTTTACAGTGTTCATCCTCCTTAGCCATGAATGCACGAGGGCCAAGGTTCACAGTGTTCATATTCGTTGTCAAGAATCCCATGAATGCGCAAGGCGGCTTCGTCGTATTCGTCAAAGCGAGTGCTGGAATAACGCGAGACCAAAGACGACGGCAGTTGGTGTCAACAATAATAGAATAGGGAGTCTTGCCCAGGCCTAACGCCGCCAGTGTATCCACGCTTCCTATTGTGACTACTTTTTGTACGAGCGACGCATGGCGAATTATTTTAGATAAATAAATTATGTTGGGCAATACTTCTTGACAATCGATGTTCATTTGTATGCATGTTACCACAACGAAGCCATAACTTTATTTTATCAATGGCATCTGCCATTTATTGTTTTGGACGGTATAGTTAATCTGCCTGGCGGCAAGCGGCACTATAAATGCACCACATATAATCATGTGTCCATACTGTAACCCATTAATAATCGAAATTGAGTTTTGAATGACAGAGAAAAAGAGCTTCGCTGTATAATGGACTCGTCTACGCCTGACGACTTTAACACACGCGGTTTGGATCTAGATAAAGAGCCATCACACCAGGGTTGTTAAATCATACACCATAATCCTGCCATCGGTCTGATTATACCGCCAGCCGACAAAGCGATGGCGTGCGCTGTCATGCATTGTGTAACGACAACAAAACAAGGAGGAGATGGTGGTTACGTGTCTGTGTGTGTGTGTGTGTGTGTGTGTGTGTGTGTGTGTGTGTGTGTGTGTGTGTGGATCTAGGTATCCCATATAAACGGCAGTGTTCGACGTGGGACGGAGATGTAAGATGGAGGTTGGATAAGACACTATTAACAACACTAGGTTTACAGGTTATCACTTGCGTATCGATTCAAAGTTACCTGTTAACAACACTAGGTTTACAGGTTATCACTTGCGTATCGATTCAAAGTTAACTGTTAACAACACTAGGTTTACAGGTTATCACTTGCGTGTCGATTGAAAGTTAACCGTTAACAACATTAGGTTTACATGTTATCACTTGCGTGTCGATTCAAAGTTAACTGTTAACAACACTAGGTTTACATGTTATCACTTGCGTGTCGATTGAAAGTTAACCGTTAACAACACTAGGTTTACATGTTATCACTTGCGTGTCGATTCAAAGTTAACTGTTAACAACACTAGGTTTACATGTTATCACTTGCGTGTCGATTGAAAGTTAACCGTTAACAACACTAGGTTTACATGTTATCACTTGCGTGTCGATTGAAAAGTTAACTGTTAACAACACTAGGTTTACATGTTATCACTTGCGTGTCGATTCAAAGTTAACCGTTAACAACACTAGGTTTACATGTTATCACTTGCTTGTCGATTCAAAGTTAACCGTTAACAACACTAGGTTTACATGTTATCACTTGCGTGTCGATTGAAAGTTAACTGTTAACAACACTAGGTTTACATGTTATCAGTTGCGTGTCGATTCAATGTTGACCGTCTCTGATTAACAATACTAAAATCACCCGTTGCCCCTGGGTAAGTCACATCAATACGTATATTGTCAAGCAAAGCGGCCCACCATAATAAATTATTATGTACATTGTCAAGTTAACGGCCCACCATAATAAATTATTATGTACATTGTCAAGTTAAGAGGGCCACCATAATAAATTATTATGTACATTGTCAAGTTAGGGCCCCATAATAAATTATTATGTACATTGTCCCCTAAATGGGCCACCAAAATAATTATTATGTACATTGTCAAGTTAAACGGCCCACCATAATATGTACACTTATTAAACGGCCAACCATTGTATACATTGTTAAGAGGCCAACCATAATATGTACATTGTTATTAAACGGCCTACCATATGTACACTGTTAAGTTAAGTGGTCCAATAAATAATATGTACATTGTCAAGTTAAGCGGCCCACCATAATAATTATGTACATTGTCAAATTAAAGCGGCCCATCATAATAATTCATTATGTACATTGTCAAGATTAAATGGTCCAAACAATCCAATTATTATGTACATTGATCAAGTATAAACATGGTCAGGTAAACGTAAACAATTATTATCTACATTGTCAAGTTAAGAACAGACAATAAATCTTAACATTGTCAAGGTAATTATTATATACATTGTCAAGTTAAGATGTTACCATAATAAATTATTATGTACATTGTCAAGTTAAATTTCCAGCTAATAATTATTATGTACGTTTGTCAAAGAGCATGCTTCCCACCATAAAAAAAAATTATTATGTACATTATGAAACAAAGAGGTCCACCATAATAAAGCAAAGAGCATGCCATTGTACGTATAAGCAAAGAGCATGCCATAATAAATTATTATGTACATTGTCAGTTGGACGTTATAAAATAAAGATTATGTACATTATGTAAGTTAAATGGCCAAAGAGAATAATTAGTATGTACATTATAAAAGTTAAAGTCCCATCCATAATAATGTACACTGTGAAGCAAAGAGCATGCATTATGTACGTTATAAAGCAAAGAGCCGAGTATGCACATAGATCAAAGAGCATGCCAGTATTACGTTATAAAGCAAAGAGCATGCGAGTATGTCATTGTAATAAGTTGTCCCACCAGTATGTAATTGTTATAAAGCAAAGAGCATGTGAGTATGTACGTTAAAAGGCAAAGAGCAAGCGAGTATGTACATTATAAGTTAAGAGCATGCCAGTAACCATAAATGCCAGTATGTATTATAAACCAAAGAGCATGCCAATATTATGTTATAAAGTACATTCCAGTAAAACGTTATAAAACGTAACATCATGCCATAATATTACATTATAAGTTAAACGGCCAACCAATATTACATTATCAAGCAAAACGCATGCCATAGTATGTACGTTATTGTAAAAGCATTCAGTATGCGGCTCACAAAATATGTCAGTATGTAAGTTAAAAGCTAACAGCATGCCAGTATGTACGTATTGCATGCCAGTTGTACGTATAAAGCATAATATGTACAAAGTTATGAAGCCTATGCATAGTATGTACGTTATAAAGAAGCATTAAGTATGTACCCATCATATGTGTATTGTCAAGGCATGTCAGTATGGACGTTATACAATAAGAGCATGTCAGTATGTCGTTATAAGCTAAGAGCATGTCAGTATGTACGTTATAACTAACATCATGTCAGTATGTACGTTATAAGCTAAGAGCATGTCAGTATGTACGTTATAAACCAAAGAGCAATGAGTATGCACGTTATGTATTAAGAGCATGTCAGTATGTACATTATAAAGCAAAGAGCATGTCTATGTACATTATAAAGCTAATGAGCATCAAAACTCAGTATGTACGTTATAAGCTAAGAGCATGTCAGTATGTACGTTATAAAGCTAAGAGCATGTCAGTATGTACGTTATAAAGCTAAGAGCATGCCAGTATGTACGTTATAAGCAAAGAGCATGCCAGTATGTACGTTATAAAGGTAAGAGCATGTCAGTCTGTATGTACGTTATAAACCAAAGAGCATGCCAGTATGTACGTTATAAAAGCTAAGAGCATGCCAGTATGTACGTAATAAATCTAAGAGCATGCCAGTATTACGTTATAAAGCTAAGAGAATGCCAATATGTATGTAATAAAGCTAAGAGCATGCCAGTATTACGTTATAAAGCTAAGAGCATGCCAGTATTACGTAGTAAAGCTAAGAGCATGCCAGTATGTAGCTAAGAGCATGCCAGTATTACGTTATAAAGCTAAGAGCATGCCAGTATTACGTAGTAAAGCTAAGAGCATGCCAGTATTACGTATTATAAAGCTAAGAGCATGCCAGTATTACGTTATAAAGCTAAGAGCATGCCAGTATTACGTAGTAAAAGCTAAGAGCATGCCAGTATTACGTTATAAAGCTAAGAGCATGCCAGTATTACGTAGTAAAGCTAAGAGCATGCCAGTATTACGTTATAAAGCTAAGAGCATGCCAGTATTACGTTATAAAGCTAAGAGCATGCCAGTATTACGTTATAAAGCTAAGAGCATGCCAGTATTAGCATGCCAGTAGTAAAGCTAAGAGCATGCCAGTATTACGTTATAAAGCTAAGAGCATGCCAGTATTACGTTATAAAGCTAAGACCATGCCAGTATTACGTTATAAAGATAAGAGCATGCCAGTATTACGTTATAAAGATAAGAGCATAGTATTAGCATGCCAGTATTACGTTATAAAGATAAGAGCATGCCAATATGTACGTTATAAAGATAAGAGCATACCAGTATTACGTTATAACTCTATGAGCATGTCTTATTAATGTGTGCAATTATAAGACAAAAAGAATGAAGTTCTGTACATTATTGAACTCAGAGCATGCCAATAATGCGTACAATATTAAGCTAAAGGCGTGCAAATGCGTATATTATATTATGCATTATAAGTTAAGAGCAGGTACATAATTAAACTAAACACATGTCGAAAAGTATTTTTCTGTAATGGGGAATGAGGGATGGGGGGATGGAGGGGGGCGACGGAACACTCATCTATTCACCAATGAGTCGCGCTATTTGAAGATGCTACAACTCAGATCTAAATAATTATACAAAGGTTACCATGTTGAGACTAAAATGAACTAGATTGATTCTAGTTGTGTGTGTTGCGCAACATTTTTGTTGCCATGGTACCGGCGGCCATATTGTATTCTAAACATTTTTCAAACTTAAGAAGCAATCAACCAAATTTGAGATAAAGGAAGTAGAAAAACATGTCAAGGTTGTATTCGATCAGATAATTTTTTACACATCTGGTTTAGTTATTGAGAGGAAAAAATGTGTCTCAAATCTAATGTCAACTTTTTTTTTACTTTTAGTGAAATTCTAGAGAAAAATGCCATTTTGTATTTCCGAAATCAAAATATGTCTGAGAGTGTCCAAAGTTTTGTATCATCCACATTAAATAATATGTGTACCAAACAGGGCAGTATTCCCTTTACATAGAATAGATACCACATGTGACAGGCGTTGACTCATTTTTCATTTCCATTTTTCTCAAATCTTTCAAAAGTTGCGTCATCACTAAATTAGATAAGCGATGTCTTTGTTTCCGACGGTGAAGCATTTCTACAATCCCATCGTGCTGAAAACAACTTCCCAATGTACAAAATTAGTGTCAACACGAAGACAATGTGTAAACCAAGCTTGCACGCTACAAGAATTATTTATTTAACATTCTTGATAAGTTTAGTTTACACTTTCATTATAGTGAAGTTAACAAATTCTGATTGCGATCGTGCTGTTGAAATGTTGGATGCCGATGAAACAGTCAATGCAGTCGCAAGGCACTTTGTAGTTAACAAGAGAACAATAAAACGTTTGAGAAAACGGGTAAATGTAAGAGGATCAGTTCAAGACAGGCCTCGGAGTGGTCGTCCGAGATACACTACACAGAGAACTCACCAAACCATTTATTGTGATCGGCGTATTCAGAACCCGTTTATGCCAAGCACAGCCACAGCCCGACACTATAGTTTGTCAGACTGTCCTCAGACGTTTAGGGTAACGAGGACTAGGGCCATACAGACCATTAAGAGGCAACATTGTCACACCATTCCATCCAAAAAAATCAATTAATGTGGGCTCAACAACACGTTCAGTGGATGCATAGACGATGGAATACTGTCCTTTTCACTGATGAGTCCTTTTCACTGATGAGTCGCGCTATTAGATCCGAAGAGTTGATGATGAGCGAGAGGGAGGGAGGGAGGGAGAGAGAGAGAGAGAGAGAGAGAGAGAGAGAGAGAGAGAGAGAGAAAGAGAGAGAGAGAGAGAGAGAGAGAGAGAGAGAGAGAGAGAGAGAGAGAGAGAGAGAGAGAGAGAGAGAGAGAGAGAGAGAGAGAGAGAGAGAGAGAGAGAGAGAGAGAGAGAGAGAGAGTGTGTGTGTTTTGACGACAAAGTCAAATATAGCACCCAGCTTACATCCGCTAAGTTGACAGATATGGAGGTGAACGTGTGGAGGTGTGGAGTGGAACCTCTGGAAACCATTGTACCCCTTTGGTTACAGTTCAAGGGAGCTTAACAGGACAGCGGTATACAGATGAAATCCTTCGCCCGCAGGTCTTACCCAACATGACACTCCACGGTGGAAATCTTACAACAAGACAATGCCCATCCCCATGAGGCTAGAGTATCTCATGGTTTCCCCGGTGTCAATGTTCTAGGCTGGCTGTCCAGGTCCCCCACCTAAACCCCATCTAACATCTATAAGGTTACCTTGACCGCAAAGTAAGATCACAACCCCCACAAACTCTTCAGGAGAAGGAGATGTTGAATTATATGTAAATTGACTTTATCAATTAACGCCTTTGCTGTTTGCCATGGACCATACAAATTACACACGATGGCTGAAATTCTATGTCAGTTATTAACTCAAATGAAATCTCTAATGAATGGGGCTGGATTCTCAGTGACAATTGCCTTGCTCCATTTTGGACACCAATGGCTGAAGCATCCAAACCTGCCAGGAACTGATCCAAGTGCGGCTGCTGTAAAGTGTGTAGAACAACCAGTGGCTACAGGAAAGCTGCATTATCTTGTACAGAAATGTATTTTGTGGAGGGTCTTGCATGTAACTAGGAAAAAATAAGATTTGCGTACCGCGATGTACAATGTGTACATTTTATGTGTGTTTGTTTATGCGCGCTTGTGTCTCTCTCTGTGTATGTGTGTGTATGTGTATGTGTGTGTGTGTGTGTGT
>JAXRKP010001184.1:47500-50000 GCA_037039925.1 Doris montereyensis
AATGTGTCAATGTTAGTAGAATCGATGCTATCTCGGCTGAGAAAGTTCGAGATATGGATAGTGGATGAAAAAAATGAGTGCAGATGGGCGTCGACTTTAGGTTTCGGAATTGTCAGTTTTTTGGTGTGGCCTGTTATGGTGGCCTGTTGTATGTCTCTGATTGTGGCCTGTTGTATGTCTCTGATTGTGGCCTGTTGTATGTCTCTGGTGGTGGCCTGTTGTATGTCTCTGATTGTGGCCTGTTGTATGTCTCTGGTGGTGGCCTGTTGTATGTCTCTGATTGTGGCCTGTTGTATGTCTCTGGTGGTGGCCTGTTGTATGTCACTGATGGTGGCATGTTGTATGTCTCTTATGTTGGCCTGTTGTATGTCTCTGATGGTTGCCTGTTGTATGTCTCTGATGGTGGCATGTTGTATGTCTCTGATTGTGGCCTGTTGTATGTCTCTGGTGGCGGCCTGTTGTATGTCTCTGGTGGTGGCCTGTTGTATGTCTCTGATTGTGGCCTGTTGTATGTCTCTGGTGGTGGCCTGTTGTATGTCACTGATGGTGGCATGTTGTATGTCTCTTATGTTGGCCTGTTGTATGTCTCTGATGGTTGCCTGTTGTATGTCTCTGATGGTGGCATGTTGTATGTCTCTGATTGTGGCCTGTTGTATGTCTCTGGTGGCGGCCTGTTGTATGTCTCTGATTGTGGCCTGTTGTATGTCTCTGATGGCGGCCTGTATGTCTCTGATTGTGGCCTGTTGTATGTCTCTGATGGCCTGTTGTATGTCTCTCCTGTTGTATGTCTCTGATGATGGCCTGTTGTATGTCTCTGATGATGGCCTGTTGTATGTCTCTGATGATGGCCTGTTGTATTTCTCTGATGGTGGCCTGTTGTATGTCTCTCTGATAGTGGCTTATTGTATGGGGCAGAGATATGTTCATGATGTTGTTGGTTATTATGAACACGGCTGTGGCCTTTGCTTTCAGTGACCACACAGGAGATCTAACCAATATCAATGTGCGTATACGTAACATCGGTCACAAATGACGTTCTTGTAGAGACCTTTCATGTTTAAGCGTAGCCATTATCAAACACAGTGATATATCTCCTATTTTTGGAGGTCACACGTCTAATATTTAATATTTGTTCATTGTACGATAAATATTATCACCATCATCAACGTTGTTACTTCTCCTAGTACGTTGACATAGTGATTGAGTCATATGTAACACAATTCTAAGATTGAGTAATTTGCACTTAATGCACTCTGCTATGCTCCACGTGATAAATCTATAGTTTCCTTCATGCAAAGGTTCCGATGACCTCAGCAATATTTGATTTATCTATGATTTATTTAATGTTCAAAATTTCTTTAAAGGGTTTTGTTTTGGTTTTTATGCACGAGGAGTGGGGTCTGTTTTAAAAATAATAATTCTGCACTTAAATCAGTTTGTAAACGATCAAAGAAATGAAATAAGTATGCTGGATGCATATGTTATTTTGATATAGATTGGTAGATCCTTTATATTAAACCTCAGGGTACCTAGTGTATCTTTGACAAAAATTACTTCGATTAGCCTGTTTGTAAGCAAGCTATAGAGATCGGGCGGGGGGCGCTTTCCGTCGTTTCTTATCTGGTTTTTAATACTTTTGTTGTTGAGGTAAGAAGTCTTCCTTAAAATGTTTACTTTCGGTTGACGGAATCTATTGAAGATAGCCTGATTACACTAGCTATACATGACAGTAATACGTCATGCAGAAATAACTCATCTTTAGAAATGTTCTGTTTTGCTATGTTTTGCAAGGTCATTTTCTGGTTTTCCTAGTAAAAGAATAAGTGAGAATACGGCAGTTGAATACTATGTTTTTGTGACCTTTGTATGGAGAGGTGTTCTCTTCTTTGATCATGTCTTGGCATACACCCCAATTTCATCTCACTAAGCCCGACATAGTGTCATTATGTGTGTTCCTATTGAAATAATTTGAAAGCGTGATGTTAAAGATGTAGACCTCATGTCATGTCCCAACAATGTACATCTGAAGAACCGAAAATAGTGTTACTATTAATATCTCCTCTTTGAATATGAAAAATGAAATCAGAAGCTAAAGCCTTAGTGTCTACTGACTGGTCTGAAATGACAGTGGCTATTCGATATTAATATAATATGTCCCTCGTGATATTGGCTGCCGGATTTGGGATCATCAAGTTCGGGGTTTAAATCCTGGCGTTCATTGGGGAAAGCCACTTAAAATACGTTTCCTCAATTGACCGAGGAGAACGCGAGTGGCAGCGTGAGTAAAACCCGGGGAGAGGGTACTAGCGCTCTATTAAAGAGGTCATGTATTATCATTTCCAGTTATTCCACTTCACACTGTTGTAGAAATCGAGATAAGATCGTGCTATACTGGCTGTAATGACCTTGAAAGGACTTACGTTAGGCAGATTACTTGAGTGGTTCACGTTTTTATGCCTTCTTCTTCTTTAGTTTTACTACATTGTAAATAAACTTTCCG
>JAXRKP010001184.1:57500-77500 GCA_037039925.1 Doris montereyensis
GCACTACATTGATTGGACCGAACGGCTTAATCGAAGTGGACGGTGGGTGGACAAATCAACGACGCTGTCACATCGACGCTGTCACAACGACGCTGTCACATCGACGCTGTCACAACGGCTATGCTGTGCGGCAGTGCGTGACAGTCGTCTCGCAGACTGGTCGACGGCCGCACCATGGCGGACCGTGCATGATTTCAAGTCGCTACCTCGGAAAGAAGATGCGTGGAGATCCTTGCCAAGATAAGTCAACGCTTGTTGGCATAAGAAGCGGACGAGACCCGCTGAACCTCATTTGAACACATATAGACCCAACTCGTGACATAATCTATCGATGGTGCCGTACCCTGTCAGAAAACCCTGAACATGATGAGCCCGTCAAATGCCGATCACTGAGAGAACGGAGGAAGAGACCCGAACGTGAACAACTGCCTCTACGAGATGAGATGAGGCAGTTAAAAAGGTCAGCAGTATTTTACAGTTGCGCCACCAGGCAGGATAGGTAATTTTGTACGGCTCTGTTGAGGGTTCTCTCGAGCTCGGAGCCTCCACATGCTTTCGTTGATGTGTGGATTAAAAAAACACAGATCCAGGAATAAAGTAACAATCTTCTTTAAAGTTGTATAAAGATCCAACTGCTTAATTTATCAGATTATCTTCAACTTAATGCGAGAACAGCTGTTTCAGGTTGGCAAAGATACTTGGTCCCTTCCTGAAACATCTAAAATAGTCATCTCAACTCATCTTATCGCAGTATTGTAAAACTGCAGAACAAACTGTCAACAAAAATTGACTTAAGCAGTAGCACTGGAGAGCCCAAAAAAGTAAAATCATTATATCACTATCATTGACCTTAGCAATAACATCGAAGAGCCCAAAAGTAAAATCATTATATCACTATCATTGACCTTAGCAATAACATCGAAGAGCCCAAAAGTAAAATCATTATATCACTATCATTGACCTAAGCAGTAGCACTGAAGAGCCCAAAAGTAAAATCATTATATCACTATCATTGACCTAAGCAGTAGCACTGAAGAGCCCAAAAGTAAAATCATTATATCACTATCATTGACCTAAGCAGTAGCACTGAAGAGCCCAAAAGTAAAATCATTATATCACTATCATTGACCTAAGCAGTAGCATCGAAGAGCCCAAAGTAAAATCATTATATTACTATCATTGACCTAAGCAGTAGCACTGAAGAGCCCAAAAGTAAAATCATTATAACACTATCATTGACCTAAGCAGTAGCACTGAAGAGCCCAAAAGTAAGATTAAATCGTTACCACTACCAATAGATATTTGAACAATTTACAATATTTAACTTCAATACCAAGTGCGCAGACACTCCTACTCATAAAGGTAATCAAATAATACGAAGAATAATATTTCAAGATATCAGGCAACTTTTAAAATTATAATGTTTTAAAAAGTAAGCCACTTATCCAACTTGTTTATTGATATTATTATGTTGAAACTGGCACTAGTTTTATCAGATACAACTGAAAACACGGAGAGCAGTGCACATGTTTCTTTCCTGCTCAGAAAAGAAGAAAGAAAAAAAAAGCTCATGGTAATTTAAAACATTATTTTCCAGGATAAAAATTCTCAAAGTTTTTCCTCGAAATTCTAAAAAAACTGCTCCATGTGTTTAGATCTGCATAAATTAACGGCGACCCGACGACCAAAAAAACCCAAACAAAAACCCAACCCAACCAAGCTAACTAACGCTAACAGGCATTCAAATGTCACCGAAGCCTTACATTGGTGATACAAAAGAGAAACACGTAGACAAAAAGGAATCATTATAATTTCTCGTTTCGCTCTGCTTCCTTCTGATCAAACGGGTGTTACAGCTATCGTGGTAACGTGACATGGCAGATAGTTGAAGCCTCGCAATATAGCTGCTCACCACGCAGAGAAGAGTTCCTCTCCCGCTTTTTCTCTCTCTTTCTCTTTCTCTCTCTCTTTCTTTCTCTCTCAAATCGCACTGCAAGGAGTGAGCGTCGAAGAGAAGGATTTCACAACGGACAGTCAGTTCTGTAAACAGCGTGCAGTGAAGGCGTGCGTACCAGACGGCTTGGCAAAACCATCACATATTATTATTATTGAAAGTTTGTTTGTTACGGAGAGAGTAAGTTTTACAAGAACTTTGTCAGGATTGTTCTAGCAATACCGAATCCCTTATCATTGGCATAAACATCGTTCTCTTCTATTCACAGAGACTGTGATTTAACAGGCGGTGTGACAATGTTGTTTTTCGATTTAGTCACCATCTGACGGTGATTTTGATAATAATTTCAATACTAAACCAGACCTGCTATTTGGACAGATACAATTGCCTGAGCAGTTAAAGTAAGTAGGGCTTTTTTCCCTTGTTTTTCTCTTCTGTTTGTTTTAATGTTGTTTCTTTGTTTATTTGTTTGATTTGTGTTTTTGTTTCGTCTGTTCTTAGGAAGCGTGGAGGGCAGGACACATGCAGGAATGTTTTCTTTCATTCATGACGAAATTCCTCTGTGGAAATGCACTTTTAAGATGAACATTTCATTTCCTTCTTTTTTATTTATTGTTGCGAGGGTTCCATGGGGGGGGGGGTCCGTTTTTCGTGTGTGTTCGATCTTTTGAAAGGAGGCTGGAGAATTTTCTGGGTTGGGGAAGGAGCTTCAAGTGTTTGTGTTCGTTTTTCTTCTTTCTTTTTTTCTTCTTTTTTCTTTCTTTTTTGTTGTTGTTGTCGTTGGCTTTATTTTTCAGGGGCGAAGAGTTCGTAAGTTGTTGTTTCACTGGGTGGGGAGGTGGATTCAGGTTGTGGTTAGAGGAAAGAGGGTGGCTGTTTGTTTGTTGATGTGTTTGGAGAAGAGGGTGTTGCTTTTACTTTGCAGCTTCATGCGTATATTCATTGTAGTCTCATGCTTTGTTCAATTTTTATCTTATTTCTTTTGCCGACTTCAAAAAATATATGTTCCTGGTTCCTTTACAATTTGGAAATATTGTTTTCGCATTTATACATAATACGAATGATATTCTGAAACAGTTTTTCCCGTGAGATGAATCTAAATGTGAATTTGTTTCCTTTACCATATCCTCATTCATTCTTCTTTTTCTAGAACGTCACATAGGTGGCAAGACAGAATCCAATGTCTTCAAGACAGACATAATGTTATTGTAATGAAAGATGTGGCAAACGGACAATATATGTGAGAAACACTAAAAATAATTGGTCAATTTGTCGTAATAGTTGTGAGAATTTAAAATTAATGGCGGCCCACTTTAGTTACTGTTGGCTAAGTTGATTTTGTTGGTCTTAGTGAGCAATAGTAACTAACCCTTGACCTTTTTACTAACCTAGCCTTCGGAACCCGCAGCCCAATATGTCAATGCAACATGGCAATATTTTTAGTTTTAGAACATTCACGTCAGTAGATCTAATACCCTATTATTATTATTATTATTATTATTATTATTATTATTATTATTATTATTATTATTATTATTATTATTATTATTATTATTATTATTATTATTATTATTATTATTATTATTATTATTATTATTATTATTTATTATTATTATTATATTATTATTATTATTATTATTATTATTATTATTATTATTATTATTACTATTATTTATTTCGAGACTGATGATTTTATGTAACATTAATTATCTTTTTGACTAGCCCACAATTACAGCTGGCGTTCGGTTGTCCAAATCAGTATTGATGGGCGTTCTGTGAACACAACTTTAATGACCTGCAGACTCCATGATATAAGCTCTGACTGAAAAACAGTTACGTTTTTTTAATTAACTCACGATCAGAAGCAAAAATGCAAACAATGCTTGTCTTGCTTTCTTTTTCTTTTTTTGTGTGTGTCGGTGACAGAAAAGTGTTGTATGGTAAAAAAAAAGAAAAAAAGAAGAAAAAAAACCCAGTCATGATTACTGATATATGTCAGGTTTCCTGTGAGGATGTATAAGATCTGTCCGCGATGTAAAATCGATCATCTTAGTAGCTCCAAAACTCGTTACTTTTCATGGTCTTGGATGAACATGTTAATAACTATGTCAGTAGTTATCGTCGTTGGTTGTCGCTAGCACTCAAAGATTTCAAACGCATGCTACAGATATATGTATATATATATATATATATATATATATGTGTGTGTATATATATATATATATATATATATATATATATATATATATATATATATATATATATATATAATACAATATATATATATATATATATGTATATAATATATATATATATGTCTATATATATGTATATATATATATATATATATATATATATATATATATATGTGCGTGTGTATATATATATATATATATATACATTCATAATTTAATCATGACTTCAATCAGTTTGTATGTGTGACAAATTAACCTTAATGAGTGATACATTCTATGAATTCTTTGATTTGCGAAGGGAGCAAGACTCTTCAATACTACAACGATTAGGAATGAGAACAAGTAAAAGGGCTTTGGTAAGATTAGAAAACAAAAACAAAAGCTCACGTACTTTTACCACATGAAACGACACGACTGCTTGAAAAGCTATGATTTCTAAACAGACTAGTGAAAAGGAAGAAGCGTAAAAGGTAGACAATGAAGACTTTGACAGCAAGATATGCGAGAATACAAAGTGGATGTATAGTCCGTATCCTGGCACAAATGCAAGCTGATCGACTGTACATCATTTACCTCCCTCACCTCACCCTCTCCTCCAAGCCAGCAGGCCATTGCATTTAAAGTCCTTGTTAACTCTCTTGGTACCATACAGTACAGCAGCCTGTTAAGAATTTCTTACTAACACTGACAAAATCTTTCTCTGCCTTCAGCAGGGAACTCATTCAAAACTGAGTCGAGTGAGGACAGATTAGAAGAGTGAAGTACCTTTCCTAAGAATGTGCAACGACGTCATGAAACAAACCCCATGGCCAGTCATAGGGTTTCAACAGTGAGTTGCTGTGGTTACAAACTTCCGTCACTATAGTTTCGCTACAACGCCTCAAAAAAATGAATGGACGGTGACACAAAAGCAGTAGCACGAAGAAGGGCAATACGAAAAACATGTAGAACAAATTAGTTGTGTGACGGGAGTTTCTCAGGCTTCGTCTCGTGGTAATACGTAGTGAAGATGCTGATATTTAATGTTGCACAGCTGGTCCTAGTTGAACTTCTAACTCTCCGTTAGCCTCTTTAACAGCAAATCATGGAATGTTAACAATTTGTTGGGTTTTTTTATCCAATGAGAACTTAACAAAAACGTTAAAGCACATTAAACATTCCTTTGGAAATGAAGCAAATTTTTGTGTAATGCAATTATCATCATAATCTTATCTTACGGGGTATGAACTCGAGGTCGGATATGGGAGGGGGTAGGAGGAAGGGGAAACGCGTTGAGGGATATTCCAGTCCTTCAAAGCCCACCCCGTCCCCTAAAAAAAAAAAAAAAAAACCCAACAAGAAACAAAACAATAAACAAAACGAAATAAAACAAAACCTAACCCAAGACACGCACACAACAACAACACCTCAACAACAACAACAACAACAACAGCAGCAACAACAACAAAAACAACAACCGGAAAACACTTTTTTAAACACGAAGCTGCACAATCTTTGAAAATATCACACATACCTTTGTATATAACCTTGATAGCAGATAAATGCATTGATACAGACATAAGATGTAGAAAGAAATAGCTAGATAAATGTAGACGAATGAGTAAATATGAAAGGATGGATAGAGAGGTTTGATAGCTAGTGGACATATCGAAGGATAAGCAGACGCATTATATAGATTTAAAAATAGATAGATATTGACTTACTTGACTTAGATCTCTATCCCGTCCGCTGAGCAGTCATCCGGTTTCTCTGCCTGGGACGCTCCATGGATCTTTTTGATGAGTTGTCTCCACTTGTTGTCTGTTTGCTGTTAACTGGCCTAAATCTTATGAATCCCTTGCTGCTCTTAGACGCCTGGATGGGGAAAATCTTCTTTACGTCTTTTCTAGAAGGTGATACTAATGTAGTCTCGACTCTACCTTTTCTTTTCGTCGTTTTTGAATCACAATAGTGGAGCATTGTCATGTTGGCAGGAATGTCCTGATCCTGCCATAGGATGTGGCCATAACGTTTCCATCTTGCTTCCGGAATCGTTAATGCTAATGGTCTTTCGATGATCATTTCGTAAAACGGCTTGTTGGATATTCGTGTTGAGTATGTCGTGTTGTGTGTCGCTCTCAGTTCTTTTGGTGGAATGCATCTGATATGTTTTCTTTTTGTTCAGTCAATGCTGGTGTTCTACAATAGTCTAGCAGAACAGATTTAACCAATGTTAAATAATAGATAATATATATATATATGTTGATGAAAGTTATTGATAAAATCTACAATTTAACAAAATACATCTTCGAATTTGAACGAAAGAAAATCACATAGAAAAAACTCACACTAAATACAATGATGTGTGGCGTGTGACATTGTGTTGAGTACGTGTATTCCCAAGACAGCTATTTTAAACACAAACCAATCTTGAACCTGTGAAGTTGAACCCTTCCAAATCTAAAACCCGTCAGAGCCGTGTTAAGCAAGACAGGCGTTGGAAAATTAGCTACCCCCGTCCCAACCCTTTCTATCTCTCTCTCCCCTGCTTCATCACTCAAGATAAACAGCTGGTCTTGCACAGTATTTGATGTCCGCCAATAACTGCTTGCACACCAGTTTGAGCTATTAACAATGTGTTCAATTTCTTTCTCAATGATACAACCTAGCATACAAAACTAGCGTTGGAGTCCATGACATCATTTTTGGTTTCTTGACTATCAGTTTCATGAACTTGTATAACATTTAACCACGGGCGGAAACGTGTGTATCCTTATTATGGTTTAACACTTAACCGGGCGTTTGTATGGCTAGAAATGGTTTCCGTTTTAACTAGATGGAATCCTCATGAATTACATTTTCATGATATTATCTTGATTAATAGTTGAAGACCAGAATGCTAGTTTATGTAGCCAAAGAGCACAACGAATACAGCTTGTGCCATCATTGACCTAATGCCAGTTGCCCTTCCGTGACCTAATCACACCGTTTGGCCTGATGAATAATGGCAACCTGCTACATCCGTTGTGTAACTACTGAAACAAAATCGATCCATGAATCCATGAAGTGAACAATGTTAAGGCGTGAGAGGAAAGTAATTTGCATCCGACCCATAATTGCATTTGCGTGGAAGCAAAGGCTGAGTGAACATCGTGTAGATTGGTATGTAATTCATTAAATTGTTGTGGGATATATTGCTACCAGATCTAGTAGACATATCGATAAAGGGAACCAGTCAAGAACTTGAGCAGGTTGGAATAGCTCGGTTAAGTTGTCATACGAAATGGGAAGATGGGGACAGTGGGAAATTGCAAGGAAAGGTGGAGAAGAGTTAGTGGAAACTGCAAGGAAAGGGAGATAGGGGTAGTGGAAACTGCAAGGAAATGGGGAGAGGTGGATAGTGGAAACGGCAAGAAAAAGGGGGGAAGAAAGTAATAGTGGTAATTGCAAGGGAGGGAAAGGGGGTAGTGGAAACTGCAAGGAAGGTGGAGAAGAGTTAGTGGAAACTGCAAGGAAAGGGGGAGATAGGGGTAGTGGAAACTGCAAGGAATAGGGAGATAGGGGTAGTGGAAACTGCAAGGAAAGGGGAGATAGGGGTAGTGGAAACTGCAAGGAAAGGGGGAGATAGGGGTAGTGGAAACTGCAAGGAAAGAGGAGAGGGGGGATAGTGGAAACTGCAGAAAAGGGAAAAGAGGGATAGCGGAAATTGCAAGGGAAGAGGAGAAAAGGGGGTAGTGGAAACTGCAAGGAAAGAGGGAGGAGGGGATAGTGGAAACTGCAAGGAAAGGGGGAGAGGGTAGTGGAAACTGCAAAGAAGAGGGGGAGGGGATGGTGGAAACTGCGAGGAAAGAGGAAGAGGGGGGTGGGGTAGTGGACAATACAAGGGAAGGGGTAGAGAGGGGTGGTAGACATTGCAAGGAAGAGGAGAAAAGCGGTGGTGTAAACTTCAAGGAAGAAGGGAGAGGGGGTGATGGAAACTGTAAGGAAGGGCGAAGATAGAGCTAGTGAAAATTGCAGGAAGAGGGGAGGGGGTATTGGAAACTGCAAGGAAGGGGGGATGGTGGGGTTAGTGGACATTGTAAAGAAAGAGGTAGAGGGGGTATTGTAAACTGCAAGGAAGAGGGGAGAGGGGTATTGGAAACTGCAAGGAACAGGGAGAGGGGGTGAGTGGAAATTGCAAAGAAAATGGGAGAGGGAGGTAGTGGAAACTGCAAGGAAGAGGAGAGAGGGGGTCAGTGGAAATTGCAAAAAAAGGGAGAGGGGGTTAGTGGACATTGTAAAGAAAGGGGTAGAGGGGTATTGGAAACTGAAAGAAAGGGGTAGATGGGTTAGTGGAAATTGTAAAGAAAGGGGTAGAGGAGAGGGTTAATGGATATTGTAAAGAAAGGGGTAGAGAGGGTTAATGGATATTGTAAAGAAAGGGGTAGAGAGGGTTAATGGATATTGTAAAGAAAGGGGTAGAGAGGGTTAATGGATATTGTAAAGAAAGGGGCAGACGGGATATTGGAAACTGCAAGAAAGGGGTAGAGGGGTTAGTGGACATTGCGAAGAAAGGGGTAGAAGGGGGTAGTGGACATTGCAAAGAAAGGGTGGAGGGGTTAGTGGACATTGCGAAGAAAGGGGTAGAGGGGGTAAGTGGAAATTGTAAAGAAAGGGTAGAGGGAGTTAGTGGAAATTGCAAAGAAAGGGGTAGAGGGGTTAGGAAATTGCAAAAGAAAGGGGTATAGGGGTTATTGGAAATTGCAAAGAATGGGGTATAGGGGGTTATTGGAAATTGCAAGAAAGGGGTATAGGGGGTTATTGGAAATTGCAAACAAAGCGGTATAGGGGTTATTGGAAATTGCAAAGAATGGGGTATAGGGGGGTTATTGGAAATTGCAAAGAATGGGGTACAGGGAGTTAGTGGAAAATACAAGGAAGACAGGAGAGCAGGGTGGTGGAAATTGCAAGGAAAGGGGGAGAGCGGGGTGGTGAAAACTGCAAAAGAAAGAGGGATAGGGGATAGTGGAAATTGCAAAGAAAGGGGTAGAGAGGGGGTGAGTGGAAACATCAATGAAAGGCGGAGGAGATAGTGGAAACTATGAGGAAATGGATAGAGGGGTTTTTGTGGAAACTGTAAGGAAATGTGGTGATTAGGTTTGTGGAAACTGTAAGGAAATGGGTTGATTAGGTTTGTGGAAACTGCAAGACAATGGGGTGATTAGGTTTGTGGAAACTGCAAGGAAATGTGGTGATTAGGTTTGTGGAAACTGTAAGGAAATGTAGTGATTAGGTTTTTGGAAACTGCAAGGAAATGGGGTGATTTGGTTTTTTGGAAACTGCAAGGATAGAGGAGTTGGGGAATGTTAATATTGCTAATACACAGGGGAAAAAAGATACTGAATCGGGTAGTAAACTAGAGAGTGTGAGAAAGAGAAGAACTGAAGATAATGGGGAAGAAAGGGTGGGGGAGAGAATGAGATTGAAGAAGAGATACGCAGGTTGAGAAAAAATAGATAAATAGATAGATAGATAGATAGATAGATAGATAGATAGATAGATAGATAGATAGATAGATATATAGATGGATAGATGGATAGATGGATAGAAGAAGAAGAAGAAGAAGAAGAAGAAGAAGAAGAAGAAGAAGGAAGAAGGAAGAAGAAGAAGAAGAAGAAGAAGAAGAAGAAGAAGAAGAAGAAGAAGAAGAAGAAGAAGAAGAAGAAGAAGAAGAAGAAGAAGAAGAAGAAGAAGAAGAAGAAGAAGAAGAAGAAGAAGAAGAAGAAGAAGAAGAAGAAGAAGAAGAAGAAGAAGAAGAAGAAGAAGAAGAAGAAGAAGAAGAAGAAGAAGAAGAAGAAGAAGAAGAAGAAGAAGAAGAAGAAGAAGAAGAAGAAGAAGAAGAAGAAGAAGAAGAAGAAGAAGAAGAAGAAGAAGAAGAAGAAGGAGAAGGAGAAGAAGAAGAAGAGAAGAAGAAGAAGAAGAAGAAGAAGAAGAAGAAGAAGAAGAAGAAGAAGAAGAAGAAGAAGAAGAAGAAGAAGAAGAAGAAGAAGAAGAAGAAGAAGAAGAAGAAGAAGAAGAAGAAGAAGAAGAAGAAGAAGAAGAAGAAGAAGAAGAAGAAGAAGAAGAAGAAGAAGAAGAAGAAGAAGAAGAAGAAGAAGAAGAAGAAAGAAGAAGAAGAAGAAGAAAGAAGAAGAAGAAGAAGAAGAAGAAGAAGAAGAAGAAGAAGAAGAAGGAGAAGGAGAAGGAGAAGGAGAAGGAGAAGGAGAAAGGAGCAGAGAAGGAGAAGGAGCAGAGGAAAAGAGAGGAGAGAGGAAGAGGAAGAGGAAGAGGAAGAGGAAGAGGAAGAGGAAGAGGAAGAGGGAAGAAGGAAGAGGAAGAGGAAGAAGAAGAAGAAGAAGAAGAAGAAGAAGAAGAAGAAGAAGAAGAAGAAGAAGAAGAAGAAGAAGAAGAAGAAGAAAAAGAATGATAATATAAATGTCAATCAGTGGATATGCACCTGTGATCTCTAGTCTGTGAAGCAAAAGTAGAACCTCGGAACTCCCTTTCCTTCCTCGGGGTGAAGTGATAACGGTATAGAGATGATCGAGCTATATTCAACTGCTAAAACGTAAAGCTATTTTATGAGCTGTAACCGATGAGCAGTCTCCTCAGCTTCCTCTTCTGTCAGCTCCATTCAATCATTCCTTTTAAACGTGGAAATTATTGACAGCGAATTGCGTTTGGATAGCGTCCTAGCAGTACATAATGTTTCATATTGATGTGTGATGTGTCTATCTTGCCTGGGAACTACTTTTTCATGCTTGGTCATGAAAGGAGAAAAATTACATGAATTCTTGCGAATCGTTCGAATACCAAGAAAGTCCCTGTCCCTCCCCTCCCCCCCAACCACCAATGTTTCCTTTACGCTATGCGTATGTGCGACGCACACCGGGTAGAAAAGATGTTGCGCACAGTTGAGAAATCTGTTCCCACACCAATGAGAAACAACAGCACGCACACAATTTAAAACAAAAATCTCTTCATTTTCACACATTTGAGATTTTTTAGATTTTCTTCTGTCTTACTTTGAACAACACCAAAAAATGACGCATTTAGTCTGGAAATAAATTGGAGGGAACATTGCTAACCATCTCCACTCTTCATCTCCCCCCCTCTTCCCACGTCCTGATACACACACGCACACAATTTTATTTTGTTTTTAAAAGACAAAAACAAAGCAAAGAAAAAGCGATAAAAAAATGACAATAGAAGGAATTCTAAAGCCACGTGCCAGTGCGAACTCAATAGAATGTATGGATCATGACGTATTGAGACCCAGTCAGGCATGACGTTGTTTGCACCATCAAAGATGTCAAGTCAGTTATGATGATGGTATGTGCCAGGTGGACCCTTTTCGGATGTTTCTAGGAGTTAACCACTTTGTTCAATTTCGTATCAGTCACAGAATTAACGTATCAAAGTTTTGTCGATGATGATATTAGAGTGACGCTCCAGTATTCAACCTTTGTGAAAAACTCGTGCGCGACGTAATTGTCTATCAAAAGCTTTGATTTACGTGGCCCTTTTTATGGATAGCTTACGATTTCTTAAGATACGGATGAAATCTTTACAAAGATCTTTACAAATCTTGGGAAGCCTTGTTTCTCGAATAGAGATATATATGATTATCTGGTTCGATAAACTTGGGAAAACCAAATCTATACAAATGGGTTTTTTTTATATCCAATGTTGTTTAGGTTAAAATGTTTATATAACCTAATGATTAGGCCTGAATCGTTTCTATTGTGAATCTTCTTGAATGGCACATCGCAATCCATGCACTTTAAAATGTATGCCTTATTTTTAACGTGGAAGTTATGTGCTAGATGTAGTCTCCCTTATTTTTGTTGTCTGCATATGCGTTTTCGGCATAGATATTATAATTATAATCTAGCTAGTGGTAGGAAAGTTCTAAATTTTCAAATTATGCCACGCTATCTGAAAATAGACCGGTTTTCTTCAAATTTTCATTTCTTATTCTACTGATTATGAGGCTTAGATTCTGGCAATCTAGGTATAGATTCAGAAAGCTAATGAAGTGCTAGATCTATCCAGATCAACATCTTAATCTACGTTCCTTTTTGTTAGAAGATAGACTGCTGTACATTTCGACCTAGATCCAGAATCCATGTAGAGTTAAGATTTATATCTATCTAGAGTGACAGTTAGATGTCGAAATCAATTTTTTAATTCTATATTGGAGATGTAATATCTATTTTGTTACTGATTATGACGCCACGAAAGCTGGGGAACCGACTGATGACAAATCTAGGTTTATGTCACAAAACGTAACCCGTTACCATTGCCACGCGATTTTACCTCCCACAAAGGTGTTGCAAAATATATCCGCTTTTTCCACATTTATCCAATTTCTATTATTGAAACTGGAAAGCATATCAATGAACACAAAAAAAAAATCAAAACTTTGATTTTCATATATCATTGATCAAATTTTGCGTTATAGGACAAACATTTTTGTACTTCAACTTTCAAGATATATATATATATATATATATATATATATATATATATATATATACACACACTTATCAACTTAATTTACTTAACGACCAATTCTGTTAAGTCTTCATCCCCTGCGGACACTGCTTACTTTCCTATGCAAGGCAATAACAAAAATCCGACATTGCCCGACATCGCTTTAGCCTTGACAGGTGAACAAAGGCTCATCAAGGACATCAATCCCTGGAGAGAAGCTGGTGTAGACGGAATCCCATCCCACTTTCTAATTATCAAACAAATATCACCAGTCTTGGCGAGACTATTCCAGTCCTCCCTAGATGGTGGCGATGTACCGATGATTTAGAGACATGCCATCGTCCTACCACTCTTTAAAACAGGAGGCAAAACCACCGTAGCAAATTGCAGGCCAATATTTTTTTACCTGTATATTATGCTCTCTTGTATTTTGTTCTTTTCTGTTAGCAGGTTTAATCATGTCAGAGCATGTCTAATCGATAAGATTGTTCATTAATTTGCCTCATATTAATGAACAATCTTATCGATGAAAATGGTGAGAACTTATCACCTCATACTGGTTTCTCAAATCTTGTGAAACATCAGACCTCAAACCTCCCCAATCATGAGAAATTACATAGAAACCAAAATAACTTGTTATTTTATGCTGCTACTTACTCGAACACATTATGTGATCTACGATAACTGAAGACGCAATAGCAATCATCTTATCACATATACTCAACACGGACTTGACAAACATTAATTATTATGTGAAACGCAGTTTATTGGATAGGAGATGTCAAACGGATACTACATTTCTCAACTTCTCAAACGTTTTGTCAAGTGCCTCTCCTGCGACGGATTAACAACATCCAATCAGCCGGAATTTAAAAAAAACAACTATGCAATGGATTTCATCATTCCCAACAACTGGACACAAAAAGATGCAATCGGAGATGAAAATTCCGATACCGAATACAACTGGTGCCATCTAGTGTTCCCAAGAATCAGCCCTTGGGCAGATTTTATTCATAATTTAAGCCAACGGACGTCTTGGCTGACAACACAACAACAAACGTTTGTGGCTTGACTGATAAAACAATACTTTATCAAAGCACCATCAAGTATTGTAAAATACTAAACAGGCTGCAAGCATGGTAAAATAAATGACTCATGGAGTGCAACGTTATAACCTGGCATGCCATCTCAAAAACTAAAAATTCAAACCATGTCCTATCCACTCCACAAAATTCTCACCATGGTCAGTTACGCGTAGATGTTGCAAAATACCTTGACATCTTACATTCCAACGATCTGAAATGAGACAAATATATTATTTCCAATACCGTAGGAGAAACAAACAAAACCAAAACATTCGTTTAACGAACACTGTTACAAAGCTCTAGTACGAATTCTCCTCGAATATGCAAGTGCAATGCTTACATTTCAACAACTTATCACCTCATACTGGTTCCTCAAATTTTGTGAAACATCAGACCTCAAACCTTCCCAATCATGAGAAATTACATAGAAACATAATACCATCGGTATTCAAATTAATGAACAATCTTATCGATGAGACATGCTCTGACATGATTAGACCTGTTAACAGAAAAGAACAAAATACAAGAGAGCATTGCAAAAGAATGAGAGCATCATCACATTGACTTGACTGCTAGCGTCCCTCCCATTTTCCATCCGACATCTGTGTCTGGAGCAGTCCCCTACCAGCAGCTATTGTTTTGATTTGATTTGATTTGACCCCCATCCACAACTAACGTGATCTCGGGTTTTTTTTTTATAGGATTTTTAATTGTGCCCGGACTGCCCTGTAAACAGCCAAGAGGATCTTTAACGTGCACAGAGTGTTGTGATCCGCACATGGGACATCCTCTTTATTGTCTGGCTCCGATGGGTTTAGGTGTCGATCCACCTACCCGGACAAGGCGGGGGGGGGGGGAGAGTAGATTTTGCTCGAAAAAAATTGGGAAAATTGTTCAACGGTTGGTGAGGCTCGAGTCCACTACCTTTTAGTTAAGAGGCCGACACGTTGCCTCCGGACTACCGACTCCCTTGCCACCGGCAGCAGATGAAGTGAACAACGTAACCAACGTCCAAAAACATGAATGTGTTACGCTAACCTTTTAGCTACCTGATCCTTGTGATCTTTGCAGCGGTCTCATCTGAGCTGTTAAGGACATTTGCACTAAATGTGTTTCGCTAACTTTTTAACTACCTGATCATTATAATCTTTTGCAACAGTCTCATCTGAACTGTTAAGGACATTTGCACTCAATGTGTTACGCTAGCCTTTTAGCTACCTGATTATTATGATCTTTTGCAACAGTCTCGTCTGAACTGTTAAGGACATTTGCAGTAAATGTTATCCATAACTTTTAAATCATTTATAGCAGGTTATGTAACTGCTAAATCTGTCGTATCGCGATGTTAAATAGTAAAAATAATAAGTGAAATGTTGATTGGTCTTTTAAGTATGTTACTACATGGCATTGCTAATTCTAAAGCGAACATTTAATGAACCAGCATTGAAATATCGTACTAATTATTACTTCAGAGCGCACATTCACGTGTCACATTTGTCGTTATACCTCAACCTCTATAGCGTTAGATGGAGAAAGATGTATCGCATTGAATTTGGGTGGGGTGTTTTCGTAGCTGCTCTTGTTTAGTTGTGTTTGTCTGTTATGTGATGTTTACATTTTGAGTGTGGCTTTTGCCATTATGTCAAAATATGAAACCACTACCAGAGCCAATTCAACCTCAATATACTTTACAACTTAGACGGGCGTGTCTACCTTCTATGAGAAAAGAACCACCAGGCAATCAATCTATCTTTCAGCAGGACCAGGTTTTTTCTTGCATTGACTGCCATCTTTCGACGTCAAACGATCCCCGCTGAAAAGCTTTGTTAGCTGTATAAATTCCATCCTATTGCGATCATGACCGCAATACGAAATTTTAAAAGACTCAAGCACTCAATGCCATCATTTTCGAATTAATTGCCCATACGCGTAAATAATACACAGAGACATCATAATCATAATGTACAAATTAAGTCTATACATCAGCTGCCAGCCATTGGACCATGAACAAGACAAAATAACAGGCGCAACTTTACCAACTCACATAAAACTGTGATTTTCGTAAACATAGGCGAACATAGAGTCGGTATTTGTTTGGTACATTTGTTTCATTCCGAATAAGGGTGCGACTCACTAGTCTAGAGGCAAGGTGTCGGCATGTCAACCAAATGGTCGTGGGTTCAAGCCCCGGCGCGGCAGGTTGAAACATTGTCTCGAGTTATTTCCAATAAAGCTTTCCGAGACCAGGTAGGTGGATCGACATCTAGTCCCATCGGATACGCACGATAAAAAATAAGGTCCCGTGTGCAGATCGCAATGCTCTATGCACGTTAAATATCCCTGGGCTGTTAACAGGTCAGTCCAGGCAAAATTAAAATCCTACCAAAAAAAACCCCGAAATCACCTTAGTTAACAACGAACAGTCCAAAGAGTGTGCTTTCACATATCAATAATGAAAAGTGGTAATGAGACTTGGACAAATTATTATGTGATCTGTCTCGTTTTCCAGTGATGAGTGATACAATTAGCTACTATATTCGGGTCATTAGATGGGAGGTGTGGCTTGGATGTATTGAAATATCGATTTCGTTGTTTTCTTCCAAGTGAATATTTAATAATCATTAGGAAAAAACAACTGAACCGATATATCAATCCACCCAAGTGCACTCCACATCTTAATGCCCCAAATGCAGTAGCCAAATTCTATCCCACATCTTAATGCCCCCGAATGCAGTAGCCAAATTCTATCCCACATCTTAATGCCCCCGAATGCAGTAGCCAAATTCTATCCGATATCTTAATGCCCCCGAATGCAGTAGCCAAATTCTATCCCACATCTTAATGCCCCGAATGCAGTAGCCAAATTCTATCCCACATCTTAATGCCCCGAATGCAGTAGCCAAATTCTATCCCACATCTTAATGCCCCGAATGCAGTAGTTAAATTCTATCCCACATCTTAATGCCCCGAATGCAGAGGTTAAATTCTATCCACATCCTAATGCCCCGAATGCAGAGGTTAAATTCTATCCCACATCCTAATGCCCCGAATGCAGAGGAATGAATGTAGTACTATTAGTGTAATTGAACACTGAAAGATAAGCGTGGACGTATTTGACAGTCAATGGAGAAATAAAGAGCACTCGAATTACAACACCGTGCGTCATCATCAACATATGTTATTCAATTATGTATCATGTCTTTGAATTCGTTCGATGCATCAGCCTCCAACACAAATATATGGTATTAAATATGCATTACTCTTTTCATAATTACATGATTTTGTAATTATTTTTTTAAGTATTGAACATAGCGATCAGATTATGCACTAGTATTCTTGGCAAAAAAAACCCACAGTGGTAATGTGTTGACATTTCAGCATCGATTATAATTGAAATACCCAAGTTCAAACATGGTATTTGCGCTTATTGGGTAGGGGAATCGTGAGTCGTGAATACATTGATCACTTAAGAGAATATTTCCATTTTTTTCACCTTTACCAAATTTTTCACAAGTTCCAAGAAACTGTGATGTGAAGTATGGCTAAATTTTAAGTGAAGTTCAGTTAAGTCTTTAAGTCTTAATATTTTCCTTTGTATCTGTCAATGGACTAGCAGCTTGCTGAAATATTTTTCCTTCGCATCTGTCAATGGACTAGCCGCCTGCTGAAATATTTTCCTTTTTATCTGTCAATGGACTAGCACCTTGCTAAAATATTTTTTCCTTTGTATCTGTCAATGGACTAGCAGCCTGCTAAAATATTTTCCTTTGTATCTGTCAATGGACTAGCAGCCTGGTAAAATATTTTCCTCTGTATGTGTCAATGGACTAGCAGCCTGCTAAAATATTTATCCTTTGTATCTGTCAATGGACTAGCAGCCTGCTAAAATATTTATCCTTTGTATCTGTCAATGGACTAGCAGCCTGATGAAATAGTTTCCTTTGTATCTGTCAATGGACTAGCAGCCTGCTAAAAAATTCCTTTGTATCTGTCAATGGACCAGCAGCCTGATGAAATAGTTTCCTTTGTATCTGTCAATGGACCAGCAGCCTGATGAAATAGTTTCCTTTGTATCTGTCAATGGACCAGCAGCCTGATGAAATAGTTTCCTTTGTATCTGTCAATGGACCAGCAGCCTGATGAAATATTTTCCTTTGTATCTGTCAATGGACTAGCAGCCTGCTAAGATATTTTTCTTTTGTATCTGTCAATGGACTAGCAGCCTGATGAAATATTTTCCTTCGCACCTGTCAAAAGTAAGTACGAACGACGCAAAGTTAGCAACTCTTGATCTTTAAATATATTATGTCGGTTACGTTCGTACAATTTCAACATGAGAACTGTCAAATCAGCGCTTTCGGTGATCGTACACACGGAACACATATCCGGCAATTTGTGGATGTATCAAATGTAAACATCATGTATCCTTGGCCTGCACACACCCCCCCCCCATATATGAATTCGATAGAGCAGAGCACCTTTGTGACGTCATCGACAGGGGGTTCGTGCCGAAGAATCCACATTCCCAGACCGCAGATCAGCTCCTTGAGGAGGTCGCCACAGCTTTAATTGACTCAATGAGAAAATAGTGTTAGAGTTTGATCACTGCTGGAAGGCAACACACACGCTACTAATTTATTACATTTTGTTTTAATGCACCCCTTTGATATTGGTGAGCCTCGCGTAAACATTTGAAGATTAATACTATTTTTTTTTTTAATCCACTTCTTTGATATTGGTGAGTCCCAAGTAAGCATTTGAAGAATTAGTAACTGAATTTTACTTAACTCACCACCAAAAGCACATTTTTCACTTCACTATTACATATTTTTAAAAATGTACTATTAAATTAAATGTATCTAATTTGACTGTAAATATAAACGTCTAGTTTCTTTCGATCATGAGTAATATGGGGATGATCCTTTAAAATCAGTATCAGTATCAGTACTTGTTTGTGACCTACGAAATATCAGCAGAAAAGTGTTTTGACGTGTTAATTCATGGTTTCAGCTTACAGCGAATTGAGACGTGATACACGTAACAGGATCCAGTCTATTCAAATCAACGATAGTCTCACTGCACATCAAGTCATATAGAGGATACTGTTAATTTCATATAGTTACTGAAATGAAACGAGTTTTTAGTCAACCATGCCCCATATTTCAAACGAGAGTCAACCATGCCCCATATTTCAAACGAGTTTTAGTCAACCATGCCCAATATTTCAAACGACAAACATGCCCAATATTTCAAAGTTTTTAGTCAACCACGCCCAATATTTCAAACGACTTTTGGTAACCACGAACGCGGTAGTCAATATATTCAACTTTTTGGGAATATAATCTGGACTGTGTTTCAAGTACCAACATTATAATATTTATGAGTCGTATCATACATCTATGTTCCCTTACATTTTTTTTTTTTCTTAACCTGTTTCTTTGAGTGTAGATGATTACTGACCCTGACACAGCTGCTTCCGACAGCTTTCAACTTTCGACATTCATGTATTAGAATTTGTTTTTAAATTCTCGCTTAATTGCTTGGATGGGTGAAAACAAAACAAAAATAAGTATTTGGTTGAATAATTGTATTGGAGATAAATCTGTGCCATCAAACGACGATATTAGATTTATATGGCCTCAAATAACGCTCTATTTACGAGGGAAATATTGTAATTGTTTCATGGATCTCTAGGTGGCGAGGGGGGTGTGAGGAAGAGGTAGGGGCGAGGGGATCTACATTCTTCAGGCGCGCCCGTTCTATTCAAGCGAAAAGTTCACGCAGATGTACAAATAAGAACTTTAACGCCACATCAAAACGTTAGATCAGCGCTTTGTATGGTCGCAGGTGTACAAATAGCAACTTTAAACCACGATGATAACGACGAATTCCATGTAACTTTCGTTGACGTATCAAGCATTAAGCATCGCGCCAAATCTTTTCATTTTAATTATTATGAAATTAAGTTATGTATTTTACATGAAATTGCTCACAATGAACACTTTGACCAATCGATCACTACCCAATCCAAACTAGTCATAATCGGAATCGGAAATGTAAACTTCGATGCCTGTTCTCGTCAATTCTGACAGTCGCTATTCCAATTATACTATTAGTTGTTCCCAACCCTTTGCTCGTCTTCAATGCGATTTTGAGGCAGTCGTCATTTCGATAGACAACCGCCTAGCTAGCTTGGTTAGTAGTGAGCTCGCTCTTCATAGCCAGGCGATGGATGCCACCACAGAGGTCCCGGGTCCAATGTTCATGCCCAAT
>JAXRKP010001184.1:85000-90000 GCA_037039925.1 Doris montereyensis
ATTTGAAGGGCTGAGATAAAAAGTTAGGGCTTGCATTTTCCCTGAGGGAGACCTCTGAACAGAAAGAAAAGTCTGTCGTTTATGTGCAGAGGTTCCCCCTCCCTCCTCCCTCCCCCTCCCCTCCCCCTCCCCCTCCCCTCCCCCTCCCCCTCCCCCCCCCTCAGACTCAGACCTCTCCCTCTCCCTCTCCCCTCCCCTCCTCCTCCCTCCTGTTCCTCTCCGTCTCCCTCTCCCTCTCCCTCTATCTCCCCTCTCCCTCTCCCTCTCCCCTTCCCTCCCCTCCCCCTCCCCCTCTCCCTCCCCTCTCCTCTCCGTCTCCCTCTCACTCTCTCTCCCCATCCCCTCACATGCACACACACACACACACACACACACACACACGTTGTGTCATGGTGTGAAACTAAGACAGTGGACTATACGATTTAGAGACGGAGACTGGTGCGACATCGAGAATCAGACTAGAGAAATTGAGATGTTAGAAAACTGAGAAATGAAACAGTGAGACAATAAGACATGAGCTCACATTCCATAGGACTGAAGTCGACCATCATTCTACTAAGCAGTTGAAACTGAGACTGGGGAGTTTTGAGCTGTATTTATATTATGACTGGGTTTTGGTAAACGTTCAACTCACTGAAGTAATAGAGTTGCATCAAACTGCATGGATGCAGTGTACTGAAAGGAATCATCGTTTCGCTAAAACAAAATATGAAAATACTTAAGTCTGGTATTACTTTACGAAATAATGAATCTAACAAAATGGATTGCGCCCATCCCCTCCCCCCTCCTCCCCTCAGAGAGAGAAAGAGCCAGAGAAAAAAGGATAAAACAAACACTTTGTTTCTTTATAAGTTCATCAGTTTGACAAGTTCTTCAATGACTCGACTGATCATTGTTTGCTCTAAGACACTTACGTTAAAATAAGATGGACAACATTTGAAAAATAGATTCTTATATCATCGAGAGGTCTTATTTCAAACGTATGAAGTATATCTGAATGAGAGCAAACCTGTTAGTCCTAGACTTATAAGATGACCATATAATTTTAGACTAGCATCAGCTTAAATGCATCAATACTATTTGGAATGTAATAGTAATAGTAATAGTAGAACATTTTTTATAGTGCCTCAAGGCGATTTCAATACAAGTAACAATAATCTCAAAACGATTCATTCAAATTTCAATGTTGCATTCCAAACACACTCAGCTAATAAAGCAGTATTGGAAACTGTCTGTACACTGTTTGTTCTTTAAATGTGGCCTGTGACTCGCCCATGAAAGCGTTGTGAGCATATGGCAAACACACGTATCTTTTTCATAGTATTCATAATACATACACATAATAATGTAGTTCGTTTTGGGGCCGCTTAAACACCCATGGCTGGTGAATTTTTACTAAATAGAAACATTGGTTTGGGCCAGGGCTTGGAGAGATAAGGACAAAGGAATAAAATAGCTCATCATTTTCGTTCTTGCAGGTAGCTTTAACATCCCAGTGCTGTATTGCTTTTGACAGCTGGGCTTAACAAACGAACCGTCAAAAGCCTCTATTATTCAACAGATGATTCATTTCGATACTATGGAAAATCAGCGTACGTGTTTCTACGTAGCTTTGAATAATTTAAATCTACAATGCGACTCACCTCACCTCATGTTATTATTTTATACCGTGTGTTGCTGTGTGTATCGGTTTATTACAGTAAAAACAATTTAATAAAAAAGCTCTATTGAGCAGTGTTCTAGAGCGTAGCATCCTCATTGGATGGAACAATAATATCAATAAGGATAGAAATAATAAAAAAAATTATTTAATAAAAATGTTAACAATGAAAATGAGATAATAAGAATGATGACAATAATTATAATGATATTGATAATAATAATAATAATAATAATAATAATAATAATAATAATAATAATAATAATAATAATAATAATAATAATAATAATAATAATAATAATAATAATAATAATAATAATAATAATAATAATAATAATAATAATAATAATAATAATAATAATAATAATAATAATAATAATAATGATAATAACAACAATTAGTTTTAGTTTTTAAATTGTATTATTTTCTTTATTATTATTATTATTATTATTATTATTATTATTATTATTATTATTATTATTATTATTATTATTATTATTATTATTAGATTCAAAGCAAAGAGAAGCCAATGCTCTAAGCACTCCACTGTGGAACACTAAGTTGCTTTCTTAGAATGGATTAGTAGACGTGTGGTAATGTCATCAGAAATGATTGGGGGAATATGGGGGGGGGCGGGTTACTGGGTACGAAGGTCGTCATGTGAACGAAATAATATAGCAGTATTTTACTTCGGTTTAGTTACACATTGTGCATGTTATAGACTGAATGGGCCTGGTAGTCAATGTCAAGGTCAGGCTATTCAAGCTCACGCTATTCAAGGTCAAGTCTGTACTCTAAGATCGCGTCTTACATGGCACACGGATGAAACAAATGAAGGAAACGAATAGAAACCCTGATTCCGTCCTGTTGTCCCTATTACTTTAGCCGTTACCCATCGACTCCATATTTGCTCCTTTGTCATCAAGATGTAACATTTTTAAAAAAAAACAAATAAATAAAAATAAGATAGTAAAGATTAAAAGTAACCAATATAAAACCCAACACTTTTTCGTTTTTGGCGATCGATAATAAAACAAAACTTTTTTGTCCAGAGACATGAGACAGAGCTTTGTTTACCCAGTACACCAAATGCGGTGATCCCAGGTTGATTTCAGAGGAAATAGCAAGATGAAAGACATAGTATCGAAACAGTGGCAGGAAAGAAGTAGGACCTATCCAGTAATACCCACCAATCGCCCACTCAAAAAGAGGCACATTTTGGGTGTTTCTTTACTTATTCTCGCGGCGCTTGGGCAGCACTTAAGATCAACACAGTGGATCGCCATTGATCACGATCAGATGCCAATTTTGTCATCTGCACCCGTCCATCCCTAGATCTCCATCTCATTTTCGAGGCTTCTCCTCCGGCTTTCTAGCGGGCGACCTCTCTTCCTTATTCCCTGAGAGGGTCCATCAATCTGAGGGCTATTTTAGGAATGGCATCATCATTCATCCTAAGGAGGTGACCAGTCCACTTCCATCTTCTTTTTCTTACAACCTAAGATATTGGTTCGCGTCATTGAGGGTGTTACTTGATGAGACTTTTACTCTCAAATTCCTTCATTCGTGCCCCGCCCCCTCCCCTTTTCTGGTGACATCACAATAGTGAATAAAGGTTATGTAACACGTGGCACAATAATAAACTTTGATAAGTTATGCAATTTCAAAATAACATAGAGGTCCGATGACAATAGCTATCGATTTCTTAATATGAAAGTGGGTGTGCTAAGCATAATTTTAGCTCCAGTCAGGGTTTTTCTGTATTGCTCAGTCCAAGCAGAGAATCAAATTTATTCCTTTAATTGTACAGTGCTGCCAAGATAAACATGATAAAACAGTTAAACAGGTGCACGTGCATGTGTTGGTTTGTGTGTGTGCATGTGTGTGTGTGTGTGAGTCAAATAAAAAGGATTGTAGTCTACATAATATCATTGTAATGATAATGTGTTGAAAGTAAAAGGGAAACACATCCAAAACTATACAAGAAGACATACGAGAGAAGAGAGAGAGAGAGAGAGAGAGAGAGGAGAGAGAGAGAGAGAGAGAGAGAGAGAGAGAGAGAGAGAGAGAGAGAGAGAGAGAGAGAGAGAGAGAGAGAGAGAGAGAGAGAGAGAGAGAGAAAGAGAGAGAGAGAAAGACCAGAGAGATCTTAAAAGACAGAAATCAAATCAGATCAAAAGAGATTAAAAGAAACAACCCAGAGAGTTTAAGACAAACAGAGACAGAGACAAAGAGACAGACATAAGAAACAGAGACAGAGACAGACAGACAAACAGAGATAGAGAGACAAACAGAAACAGAGACGTGAGAGACAGAGTCAGAGACAGAGACTAGAGATTCCAAGAGACAAGAGAAAGAGAGCAGAGACAGAGAGAGAGAGAGAGAGAGAGAGAAGAGAGAGAGAGAGAGAGAGAGAGAGAGAGAGAGAGAGAGAGAGAGAGAGAAAGAGAGAGAGAGAGAGACAAACAGACAGACAGACAGACAGACAGACAGACAGACAGACATAAGAGAAAGAGAGAGTGAAAGTGAGAGAGATAAAGAGAGATAAAGAGAGATAAAGAGAAAGAGAAAGACAGACATAAAAAGATAAAGAGAAAGAGACAGACAAAGAGAAGAGAGAAAGAAAAAGAGAGCAAAACAGACAGGCGGTCAATGACATGAGATTTCTTTAGTCTTTAACAAATGCTCTAATTTTGTACCAAAATTGAATCAAAATAAATAACAAAGCTATTTTTGATTTGCAACACACAGCTCATACATTTCAGATCTTCAATATGTATAACTGCGTATGAGAGACAATTAATTGAAATGTATTTCATAAACACCGATGACAGTGCTGGGAATTGAATACTAAAGTAATATTTTGTATAATATTTATAAGAACATTTTAAAAAAATGGAAAAGTTTGCAAATCAAAAACAAAAATGTATTAATTCTTTAACAATGACATTGATATGGAGCCCTATGAATCAAAATATTTGTATGATAAATTATTAAGACATTCTTATCGATTACTGAATGTTAACATTAGAGACAGAAGTCCATGACTGTATTAAGTTTGGAGCATTTTTAAGAGTTAAATGACCTACCTAGCCTCTGACACTGTGATATGATATGATATATTTTTAGCACAGCTTCCGCCCGGCGACTTTATTTCCCTGTTTTACCGTTGTATAACAAAAATCTAACACCTACAGCACGTCGATTATATAGTACAGGCAGCGGACTGAGCTCGGTAGGTTGCACGCTTTCGTTTCATGGCGAGACAGAAAGGTACCGACAGAGAGGTCGTGGGTTCGATCTCCATGTTGGCCATGAATTGTTTCTGTCTATTCCTGGG
>JAXRKP010001184.1:92500-107500 GCA_037039925.1 Doris montereyensis
TCTTCAAAATGACCCACCTACAAAAAAAAAATAGACATCTTCTGAATCTTCAAAATGACCCAAAGAATTGTTCACTGTGCATATGCACCTCTGGGTCTCCTGCTGCCTGCAGGCGGATCTCGGCTGAACAAAGGCTAAGGGAGTTAACCCCGACAGAGAATCATAAACTGCTGCCTTGTATGCGGGTCTTGGATGACCCAGAGCTAAGGGAGTCAACCCCGGCAGAAATTCACAACTTCAAGGCTTCTTAGGGGACTCAAGATGGCAGTCTCAACATTATACCCATTTTTACAGAGGGGCTAATCACCTGCTTACCCAAAACGAATTAAAGGAGATATGAAAAGAACTGCATGATGGAAAGGTGGAATGAAAAGGTCAAAACTAAGATCAAAGAAAAGAGGAAAGCCTGAGAAGAAATACTGACAAACGAAGAGGCCAGAGAATAGGATAGATTACGGGGTAAAAGAACTATCGCCAAAGAGGAAGGGAGGAAAGAAACAGGAACAATGGGAAGAGTTTGAACAAAAACGTTTAGAAAGCTACCGAGGAATTCAAAAGTTGCTCTGTGGGGCGATGAAGAACAACAGAAAAACTAAAGAATGACTACCTAGACCAGTTAAGAACACCAAAATAATATATAATAAAGGAAGACAACGAAATCATGGAAAGCTGTAGACAGTTTTCAGAATCACATAATCTCTCTAAACAAGTAGTACCAACAACTAGGAAGAATACTAAATAATCCAGATGAGAATTTGTGTTATTTCCGATCAGAAAATTCAAGAAATAATAATGGTTTTCTCGTTTTGACATGAATATTCAAATAATCTATTTTTCAAATATCAGGCATTCAATATTTATTTGATTAAAATGTGTTAGTATTATGTATTCATCTTAGTACAAAATACAAATTGGCAATCGTTACTATGTCGCAAATACCTTGGATGGCGGCACCTTCAAATGAATACCTTAGCGTGGAACCTCGACTCCCATCGTTGCTAAGTTTAAACGTCATCACTCACGTAAAAGCTACAGCAAACACTATTAGAAGCTCAAATAAGCGTTTATTGATTTTCAATTAGAAATCTCTTAGTGAAAGCAGAGCTATCAAATATTCCTTTTTCTTTTTTGTCTCAACCCCTTGTGATGTTTGCTTTTCCGGAAATTGGGTATTGCTCTGATATTTTTGCCCAACACTTATCTATTTTTAGCTTCCTGTCTCAACATCTCTTCATTTCCTTACAGAATAGTTATTGTTATCTTGTCTTTCGTTCTGTTTCCACTACTACCATATTATACTATGTCTGTCTGTCTGGCTGTCAGTGAGAAAAACAGGGAGAGTCTGTCTGTCTGCTTAGGGGTCTGGCAATTTGCGAATTCCACTATAATATGCAGTAAGAGGGGTTAACAATAATAATGAGATAAGATACTCTCTTCCCATCTCTTTCCTCTCTCTAATAATCTCTCTCTAACAATAATAATAAGAGAGAGAGAGAATAATATTAATAATAATAATAATAATAAGAGATAATAATACAGAGACTCTGTCTAATAATGCCCCTCTCCGATGATATAATAAGCTCCCTCTCAAAAATAATAATAATAATGATGAGATGATGATTTAATAATGATAATAATAATAATAATAATCATAATAATAATAATAATGATCCCTTTCGCCTTCTCCGTCTCTTCACTTTTCTCCGTCTCTTTCGAATTCCTTTTACAAACGTGTTTGAAAGCTAAAATATAACAAGAGCACTACTAAATTTATTATAAGAGAAAAATCAAGGCTTTCTCTCTAACTTCGCAGTCTTCCGTCTGAGCTTTTTCAAAAGAAAAACGTCTCTTTAGATATAGAATTCGTTCACTTTCTCCGTCTCTCTTTCGCTTTCTCTCCGTCTCTCTTGTAAATCTCTCCCTCTCCCTCTCTCCTCCCTCCTCTCTCCTCCTCTCCCTCTCATTCCCCTCTCTCTAGGGGGGAGAGGGAGGAAAGAGGGGGAAAGAGGAGGGAGTGGAGGGATGGATAGGGGATGGTAGGGAGATGGGGAAAGGAGGAGGGAGATATAGAGGGAGAGGAAGACGGAAAGAGAGAGAGGGAGAGGAAGACGGAAAAAAAGAGAGAGGGAGAGGGAGAGGGACAGGGACAGGGACAGGGACAGACAGGGACAGGACAGGGACAGGGACAGGGACAGGGACAGGGACAGGGAGAGACAGAGACAGAGACAGAGAGAGCGAGAGAGAGCGAGCGAGAGCGGAGAGCCAGAGCGAGAGCGAGGTGAGAGCGAGATAGAGATAGAGATAAAGATAGAGATAGAGATAGAGATAGAGATAGAGATAGAGATAGAGACAGAGACAGGGACAGAGACTGAGACATTGAACTATCTGGCTTTTGTCACTATTTTGATTTAGTGTATTTTGAATTCATGATTGTCTTATTCCCATATTTGTTTTTAGCATGATGCAATATTTTCTTTTTCATCTGATCTGAATCCTTTTGTTGCTCTAATTGTATCACCCAGTTCTGATGAAATTTCTCCTCCTCGTTTTGCAGAGCATCATGGCGTGTAACAATACGACATACATTATCCAGGTCTTCAACAGCTCTGAGCTGAGAGACGAATATTTCAAATACGCATTCATGGTGAATTTATTCAACTACAATACTCCTGTTGCTATGATGATCAACAAAATTGTCACACCCATATGGATTGTTGTGGGCCTTTTCGGAAACACCCCTCGGCCTTGGTTTGGGCCAACCCTCATATGCGCACGTGCAACACCGCTGCCTATTACTTGACCTGCCTTGCTGTTGCTGATTTGGCCTTTCTCATCATTCATTTCATCTATGAACTAGAAAACCCCTGGCTTCTTGGCTCGTTAGATTTGACAGGCTGGTGCCAAATTTTCTCTGTGTTGAATATATCGGTGCAATACCTGTGTGTGTTCCTGGTGTTTGCTTTCACAGTGGAGCGATTCCTTTCCATTTGTCACCCTTTCCGATCAGAACGATTCGGGAAGACAAGAACGCCAAGAATCATCGGAGGCCTGGTAGTCATTGCTATTCTGCTAGGGTTGCCCCAAGCCTACTTGGAAAATTAATTACGTTGGCGAGTGTAGAGTCCGTCAGGATGAAGCAGATTACAAAACGTCATTTTTCGCCATCTACACATGGATCTCAGAATTAGCTGTTTTCGGAATTCTTCCTCTCATCGTACTCGTTCTGAACTCCGTGGTTCTCATGAAAATCCGAGGCATCGGCAAATTGAACCTCAATAAGATAAAGCTGAAATCATCGTCGAGTATTCGCACCAGCCGTTCTGCTGATGAAGCTAATACTTTAGTTTCAGACTCGGAAAAGAAAAAGCCGCTGGACAGAGGACGTGTCTTCACTTCGTCTCGATATGGAGCTTCTGGTGCGAATGCTCCAAATTCGAACAACAGCGGTACTACCATAACTTTACTATGGGTTTCATTCTACTTGATCGCAACAATGTTACCAAATACCATAGTTTATTCCCTACAGAACATCTTCAACCTTGGTCCTCTTCCATGTCAAATTAAAGACATGGGAAACCACGTAAGTAGCATGCATTGCACTATTTCCTGCCTTCTATGTTACTACATATTTGAGTTTTTTTTTCTTACTTCTAGTTGCTTTAGGATGGTTTTTAGATTTGATGGCCATCTGAATGATGGATAGACTAATAAAAGTTGATTTTAAAAAGATAATTTAATATAGTTATAAAACTCAATCTACAATATAAATATAAAAATAGTTTGAATGTCCTTACGCGGCATGATGGGTGGTGTTGAGTTATGAATAACCTTGCTAAATACTGTGGCAAATATTACACCTTTGTACCTGCCTTACCCCGTCAGAGTAACATCAACAGCAGCAGCACCAGTAACAGCAGCAGCGGTAGTAGTAGAAGAAGTGGTAATAGTAGTAATAGTAGAAGCAGTAGTAATAACAGTAGTAATAGTAGTAGTAGTAGTAGTTGTAGTAGTAGTAGTAGTAGTAGTAGTAGTATTAATAGTAGTAGTAGTAGTAGTAGCAGTAGTAGTAGTAGAAGTAGCAGTAGTAGTAGTAGTAGTAGTAGATAAACACAAACAGTGAGGCAATGGGCATGTCGGAAGTGAAGGTAATGACATAAGATAATATGAAAGCCCCATAGGAACAAAGACGAGACAAATACAAGGAATAGACAGAAATAAATCCTGGCCAACATGGAGATCGAACCCACGACCTCTGAGTCGGCACCCATCGCCTCGCCATGAAAAGAAAGTGTGCTACCAACCGAGCTAACTACGCTCCCTAAAAAAAGATTTTCATTAGCAAGGTCTTCAGCAGCAGCAGGAGCAGGCGCAGTAATCGCAGTCGCAGTCGCAGTAGCAGTAGTAGTAGCAGTAGCAGTAGCAGTAGCATCAGCAGCAGCACAATCAGCATCAACATCATCATCATCAGCAGCAGCAGCAGTAGCAGTAGCAGTACTAGTAGAAATAGCAGCAGCAGCAGCAGCGCAGCGGCAGCAGCAGGAGGCGCAGGAGCAGTCGTCGCAGTAACAGTAGCAGTAGCAGCAGTAGCAGTAGTAATAGTAGTAGTAGTAGTAGTAGTAGTAGTAGTAGTAGCAGTAGTAGTAGCAGTAGTAGCAGCAGTAGTAGTAGTAGTAGCGGCAGCAGCAGCAACAGCATCAACACCAGTAGTAGTAGCAGCAGTAGCAGTAGCAGTACTAGTACGAAAGTCAATAGCAGCAGCAGTAGCAAAATCATAACAGCCATTATTTTGTTCCAATAAAATGTCTTTTCTTTCTCGGAATAAATCTGTTGAAGCAGTTAATTCGTTATACACACCTGAGAACACACCGCTACCTTCAATCAACAAAGGGAATTGGAACATTATCCGAACAATGGCTTAACCTGGATTGTTAAAAGAATGGAGTAACATAAATCTTTTAAGTTACGGAAAATGGATTTTCCTGACAAATGAACACACTGAAGATAATTAACCATTAGAAGCAGATTGTAGGTTAACAAAGTGGAAACCAACCGTGAAAGGATAATAATTGGCAAATTATGTTCAACCAGAAGTAACATTGATTAGTTGGTATTGAAGAACATATCATGAAAGAAATGCCACCTGCTGCTCCTTTTTTCTCAACTTACAAAGAAAGACAATCTTTGTTTGTGGCACCACAAAGCCACTACTAACAAAGTAATGACGACGAAAATGTGACTTTGTCTTTAACATTATTGTTACATAACCACGTCTACCTTAACACAAGGAAGTTATTTAGTCAGTGAGATAGCTTAATATACACGTGATAATTGTTTTTTTAAACGAATCTCCACAATATGTTTATATCTGCTGTCTGTCAATGTTGTATAGACTCTCTCCCTCCCTCCTCCCTCCCTCCCTCCCTCCCCCTCCCCCTCCCTCCCTCTCCCTTCCTCCCTCTCCCTCCCTCCCTCCATCCCTCCCTCCCTCCCTATGGATTTGAACACATCGCTATAATAGTGGTTATGTATATCGGATGTGTATACACATGCGTGAATGCCATCGATTATACTATATTAATATTTTGGATTGAACTCAAATTTCGTACCTGTAAGTTTTTTTTCTTCGCTTTGTGAATAAAGTTGGTAATTAAGTAAATAGTTTCTTCTTTGTTGCACCTGGCCACTTACCGGGTACTTTTCGTAGGCTCTACTCCATTCCCTTCACGCTTTCACTTATTTTCATCTGGTGGTTTCCTCTTAATTCGACGTGCGATCATCGCATATAATGTACAGAGTAAATTCCAATGAGACAAACAGATTATCTTTGTTGCGCACGACGCCGGCCTGTCTATCTCCGGTTGGCGTGTCGAAGAAAAATCTCTAACTAACTGAACGTTGTATCGAATGGAACAGATAGAGAAGAATGGCTATCCTAGTTCAAATCGGAAAAAGCATTCGCTGACAAAGTTCAATCTATAATATATCGAAGAGAAACGAAATCTTATTCTATCCGGATTGTATTCGGTGTTGTCTGAGGATAGTGTAACCGTGGGCGGAAATATAACCCTTGGTTTTTCAAAACCCTTTCTCTCTCTGAGTCTCGTGATCTTCAGGCTAAGGGCTTGGGACCGTGCCTTTGGGTCATTAAAAAAGCATCTCGGGATATTGCGAAGATCGTGTTTCATGTTTATAAAACAGACCCTGTTGACCTACAAGATCTTATCGTTAGAGAACGGCTGTCTCTATCCTGAAGAAACGCATTGATGTTATTGTACTTTAATGCTCCTGATCATCCCACGTACAGCTGGCCACGTGAAAACAGACATTGGCAGAGATGTACTACACACGTAAAATTTACTCACTGGCAACGTGTGAAAACAGACATTGGCAGAGATGTACTACACACGTAAAATGTACTCACTGGCCACGTGTGAAAACAGACATTGGCAGAGATGTACTACACACGTAAAATTTACTCACTGGCCACGTGTGAAAACAGACATTGGCAGAGATGTACTACACACGTAAAATTTACTCACTGGCAACGTGTGAAAACAGACATTGGCAGAGATGTACTACACACGTAAAATTTACTCACTGGCAACGTCAGACCTACGTTTGAAACGTAAACGAAATCTCAACATCACATCCGGAATGTGGCATCGTAACAATATATTTCCAATGGTTTTAAAGGCATCCTATGTCAAAAGGAACAACAAAGAACATGTATTTGATGGCAAAAGCGATTAGTCCAAATTGTTATTTGTTTTTGTGCAAAATTTCAGCAACATATGTTGCCAAATGGAAGCATGTAGGCTTGACTTAAGTTTGCTGTATATATATATATATATACTTATGTATATATTGATATACGTGGGTGTGTATTTCAGAGTCTCGTTCTTTTCTGTTTTGCTTTCACTTGTAATGACTCCGACATTAATTCCTAATTAACGAAATCAAAAAAAGGACTCAATCGATTCAACCCCACGGCAAAATCCACAACTTTTTCTTTTCTTTTGCCTGGAGGCTGATTCAGACTTAGTGGGCATGAGAAGACGAGTCAATTCATGTGCACTGTGCATAAATGTGATAGCGTGCACTTGATTGTTTAGGGCTGATGCTTCACGGTCCCTTTCAATGCGTTTTCATCTTTAATGGATACATTATGGCACCTCGGTCGAAGGCAGAACGGAAATCAAATCAATATTCCCGAGAATATTCTCTTCTTTTGTCACCTCTGTTACTTACATTACGATTTCATGTCTAGAAATGTGTTATTCTTCACTCTTTATTTAACATTTTCACAATGTTTGATTTTTTTAATTAGAGATTATCAATTCCGCTAGTTACTGATACAGACTTTGAATCCCCATTAGAGTATTAAATAAGCAAATGGAAAGAACATCCACACAAGACAGTCAGGAACTCTTGGTAATGATATCAATATCAGACGCTTCAACATTCAAGAAATGCATACAATAGTTATGAAGTCACTTGAGGCCTCACATACCTTTATATCCACAAATCAAATGTAGCCGAACTCTAATTTAAACAGATTTATGCACGCCATAATATGATATCCTGTATTCGTAATAATTTCTCGTATTAATTAATTTTTTTAGCGATATCTCCCCATTGCCACGAGTGAGTTCGACCTGCAATAGCGTCTATCCCTGTTTAAGACGTGGGCAAAATGTAGCGTGGACACAATGGCATGTGCTTCAATTTAAAATGCAGCTGTAGAATGCCTAACGTGTGAGGGGTGGTGGGAAGTTAGCTATTTTAGTCGTTTTAGACAAATACGAGGAAGAGACAGAAAAATATTGACCACCATGACGATTGAACCCACGACCTCTGCGTTGGCACCCATAGCCTCACTGAGCTAAAAGAACTTAATGGTCCTTGAGACGCATTTCTTCATGGCGAGTCGACGGTTGTCGATAAGATGATCTTTACTATGAATTACATTACGGTTAGTCGACGTAAATATATATATATATATATATATATATATATATATATATATATATATATATATATATATATATATATATGTCTGTCTAGTTCTTACATTAGCATCCCATTACCACGAGTAACCTTTCAAGAAACAAATTATTGTTTTGAACGACATACCTATGCCTTATGTCATTATAATGTCAGTGCCCAATATCCTTCATGTCTGTGTGGGGCTGGTGGTGGGGTGGGGGGTTCCTTTAGGGCCATAACGGCCCATAGAGCCGGGGATTATCCAGGTTGTTGTACCGTAAAGCGGAACACGTGATTATGATCACCTCCTGGACAGGACGCTAATCTGACGCAGGTTTTTACTCCCAGGCTAGTGCTTGCGCCCATTTGCACCTGAGTCGAATGGTGAAAATGCGTGTTAAGTGTCTTTCCCAAGGACCACATCTTGGGAGCTAGCTTTTGCTAGGATTCTAACTCGGAACCTCATGATCCGAAGTCGAGCAGCCTAACCACTCGGCAACCAAAGCCACATGGGGATGGGAATGCTTCACCTCGATTTCTTATTATGATTAAAAAAAAATTAATAAGACTGTATACGTTGTATCCCTTGCATCAGATATTTCAACACATTTATTATGTCTTCATTTTTTTCCTCTTTTTTTTCTTCCAGCCGACGTGGCAGACTTACTTCACATTTGCATCTATCAAACTGATCATCAAGGAAATCAGTCTTTCTCACCACGTTGGCAACATTTTCATTTACATGGCAACAAGTCGAAGGTTCGTCAAATTGGCTTTGAAGAGTGTGATAAACCGTTCTAAACATCACAAGGATGGCAACGATACCACATTACACACTATCCGCACCCATAGCCCATACAATGACAATAGCTATGTGTGAAAAGGAAGGAAGATAGAGACATCAAAAAATGAACTTGCCATATTTTCATTGGCTGGATATAGTCACGTGATGTGTCAACTGTGTCAGACTATGACAAGGTGCAACCAACGATGGTGATCAATGTATAATGGACACTTACTGCCTTTTTCTTCTCAGAGAGATTTCTTCTCACCGTCAAGTGCCAAGACTGCATTGAAGACTGATTTTTTAAAGAATCAATTATTTAAATCAAAACTCGCTGATGAAATAATCTTATGATACAAGCTTATTGGGACAATAAGGATTGTAGACATTTAATGGGGTGGGGGAGGATCAAATATAAATCTCCCTGAATTTGGAAGAAAAAAGATAGAGACATAAATTTTCGCTTACTAACATTTATATTCCTATATTATAGTCCCCATCAGCTAAAGCAATGCAATTCTCCCACTGCTCTTTGACCTTGAAAAGCCCTTGATCATCAAAATGGCTGGGCTTGACCCTCACCCACGCTTCAGATGTACAAGAAACATCTTTTCGTTAAGAAATGTTATTCCTCTCAGCCATTTCTTCAGTTTATTAGAGAGGGGGAAACTCCAAAGGCGTTAGACATGGGAAATAAGCAAACCGTGGTACATGATACTGTGTCTGCATCAGCCTTGGAAATATTGCAGCCAGTAGTGATGGAACTGACAAGGCATCCAACCGCTTTTCAAGGTCTAAAAGCAGTGGGGAAATCACGTCGCTTCAGGTGGGGGCTATATATAGACACATTTAACGTAAGCATGTGAAATTTCATGGCTCTATCCTTGATTCGTCATCTTCAGGGAGATTTATATTTGATCATCCCTCGCGTTTTGAAAGAATGCTTATAAAATGTTGATTCATGTGAGTAATGTACACACCACTCAGATAATAGACATCGTGTTGGCAAATCAGAAGGGGTCCATTGTTATGTCATAAATTCCTCATCTCTGCGGACCACTTTTAATTCCCACTCCTTCCCAATGTTCAGTTGAGCTGTCCATTGTTCTGTCTAACCATTCATCAATCTGTATACATGGACTTTCACTTTTACAAAAAAATTCACCAATGTTGATTGAGCTGATTGTTGTTTCTGTCTAACCACAACATTGTGTATGACATAATCATGTTACCTTTCATTGGTGATGTAACAAAACTTCTAGAATTCACAAGCTCTTGTTGACGTTTCCATTATCAATCTATGTAAATGTTGTGAAAAAATTCACCTGTGAAGCCTTGGTGATTGAACCAATGTCGTCGTGATTACAAACAACGGCACGATAGAAAAGCTACAACGCCTCTTCCAGATTCATAATCATAATCATAGAAAAATTTGTTTCTTCCAGTATTCATTGGTGATGTAATCAAAAGGTAGAATGACATTTATAATCTTAGAGTAGAGTTATATTTATCACTTTAAATGTCTTGATGAATGCTAAAGCGAAAATTTACAATGGTGATAATATACAAATGAAATGAAAGTTATAAGTCCTGTAAGAGCGAGGAAGAGACAAAGTCGAAGGAGTAATATACCAATATGTTAAATCGATGGCCACCCAGAAAGGCTGGACTTTGTGAATTCAACACCAGCAGTTAACATCGCCTTTCTAATCATGAATGAAAATTCGCTGTAGCCATACCAACAGAGTTTGTTTGTGTCCTGTCTTATCACCAAAGACTTGCTATAGCATTGAGATCTGAACATTGTGTGTGAGTTGAAACGAGTTGAAAGTGATGTGTCAAACTGATAAACGTGTTAAATCAAGTTTCATAGTAAGCGAGTCCGTGCTACATGTCACGTTTCATAGTAAGCGAGTCCGTGCTACATGTCAAGTTTCATAGTAAGCGAGTCCATGTCAAGTTTCATAGTAAAGTCTATTCTACATGTCAAGTTTCATAGTAAGCGAGTCCATTCTACATGTCAAGTTTCATAGTAAGCAAGTCTATTCTACATATCAAGTTCATAGTAAGCGAGTCCATTCTACATGTCAAGTTTCATAGTAAGCGAGTCCGTGCTACATGTCAGGTTTCATAGTAAGCGAGTCCATTCTACATGTCAAGTTTCATAGTAAGCGAGTCCATTCTACATGTCAAGTTTAAGCGATTCCATGTCAAGTGATTTAGTCTACATGTCAGGTTTCATAGTAAGCGAGTTCATGTCAGTTTCATAGTAAGCGAGTCCATTCTACATGTCAGGTTTCATAGTAAGCGAGTCCATGTCAAGTTTCATGTAAGTTTCGAGTCCATTCTACATGTCAAGTTTCATAGTAAGCGACTCTATTCTACATGTCAAGTTTCATAGTAAGCGAGTCCATGTCAGGTTTCATAGTAAGCGAGTCTCTAAGCGAGTCCATTCTACATGTCAAGTTTCATAGTAAGCGATTCCATGTCAAGTTTCATAGTAAGCGACTCCATTCTACATGTCAGGTTTCATAGTAAGCGAGTCCATGTCAGGTTTCATAGTAAGCGAGTCCATTCTACAGTCATTCCATGTCAAGTTTCATAGTAAGAGTCTGAGTCCATGTCAAGTTTCATAGTAAGTGAGTCCATTCTACATGTCAAGTTTCATAGTAAGCGAGTCAGATTTCTAGTCTACATGTCAAGTTTCATAGTAAGTGAGTCCATTCTACATGTCAAGTTTCATAGTAAGCGAGTCTATACTACATGTCAAGTTTCATAGTAAGCGAGTCCATTCTACATGTCAGGTTTCATAGTAAGCGAGTTATAGTACAGTCGTGCTATCAGGTTTCATAGTAAGCGAGTCCATTCTACATGTTCATCAGGTTTCATAGTAAGCGAGTCCATTCTACATGTCAGGTTTCATAGTAAGCGAGTCCATTCTACATGTTAGGTTTCATAGTAAGCGAGTCCGTGTTTCATAGTAAGCGAGTTGTCCAGTTGTATAGTAAGCGAGTCTGTGTCAAGTTTCATAGTAAGCGAGTCCGTGTCAAGTTTCATAGTAAGCGAGTCCATGTCAAGTTTCATAGTAAGCGAGTCCGTGTCAAGTTTCATTGTAAGCGAGTCCGTGTCAAGTTTCATAGTAAGCGAGTCCGTGTCAAGTTTCATAGTAAGCGAGTTCATTCTACATGTCAGGTTTCATAGTAAGCGAGTCCATTCTACATGTCAGGTTTCATAGTAAGCGAGTCCATTCTACATGTCAAGTTTCATAGTAAGCGAGTCCATTCTACATGTCCATTCTACATGTCAAGTTTCATAGTAAGCGAGTCCATTCTATATGCCAAGTTTCATAGTAAGCGAGTCCATTCTACATGTCAGTTTCATAGTAAGCGAGTCCATGTCAGGTTTCATAGTAAGCGAGTCCGTGCTACATGTCAGGTTTCATAGTAAGCGAGTCCATTCTACATGTCGGGTTTCATAGTAAGCGAGTCCATTCTACATGTCAGGTTTCATAGTAAGCGAGTCCATTCTACATGTTAGGTTTCATAGTAAGCGAGTCCATTCTACATGTCAAGTTTCATAGTAAGCGAGTCTGTGCTACATGTCAGGTTTCATAGTAAGCGAGTCCATTCTACATGTCGGGTTTCATAGTAAGCGAGTCCATTCTACATGTCAGGTTTCATAGTAAGCGAGTCCATTCTACATGTCAGGTTTCATAGTAAGCGAGTCCATGCTACATGTCAGGTTTCATAGTTCGAGTCCATGCTACATGTCAGGTTTCATAGTAAGCGAGTCCATGCTACATGTCAGGTTTCATAGTAAGCGAGTCCATGCTGCATGTCAGGTTTCATAGTAAGCGAGTCCATGCTACATGTCAGGTTTGCAGATTTATCCACGTGCCTTCTCGTGATACATTGGCACATCCACAATGTTAATTATGTTTGTGTAAATGACTGTGTCATAATGCTATTATTTGAATTATAATTATATTATTATGTTTGTTCGTTTGTTTAACCTTTTGTCCATCGCTATACACTAAAATTATACTTTGACTTGGCTATTTTGAGCCAGGCCTTTGTAAACTGCCCACTCCTCCCTTTTCAGTCGCGAGAAAAACTTCCACCTACACACTGTGATTATCATTACTTAAAATCATTTTGAGCTGATGATAGTTCGTCTTCAGTATGATACGTTGATAAAGAGACACTATTGAAGAACACAAAAAAAACTGTGGGTGCAGAGTAAAGGGGGGAGAGGGGTGTTCTTGTAGCTAAGAATGTCCAATATATCATTTTAATGCTTATGTCATGATTTAGGATACAGATCCTCAGACTTCGACACCAGTGCGTTACCTTAGGACCACTGACTGCCACCGACGTGCTCACTCCCGTCCAATCACCACCCATCGGTGTTTGTATAAACAGTCATGCTCCTAGACACGGAGGGGCCGTCATTTATTTTTCTTACTCTCATGAAAAGTACTACGCAAGACAAAGCCTGTATTTTACATTATCGGCAATTACATCAATCTTGTTACAGCAGGGAACTAACAACGTCGCCTATCCTAGTCGTACAGCGGAGACTCGGTAGTCCAGAGGCAAGATGTCGACCTCTCAACCAAAAGGTAATGGGTTCGAGCCCAACGGTCGAAAAATGTTCTCGAGTTTCTTCGAACAAATTCTACCCTCCCTGGTCCAGGTAGGTGAATCGACATCTAGTCCCATCGGAGACGGATGATAAAAAGGAGGTCCCGTATGCATATCACAACACTGTGCGCGTTAAAGATCGAATGCTTCTTTACAGGCAGTCCGGGCAAATTTAAAAATCCTACCGAAAACCCCGAGATTACCATAGTTGTAGATGTGGGTAAATCAAATCAAATCAAATCAAATCAAATCACGTCATACAGCTAATATGGCTTTAAGATTGAATGCTCTGTTGGCATAGTGTGTGGGGATCGTGCCAATGACACATACCTTCTAGTTCCTTCCTTTTACACCAAAGGACAAAGCGCTATCAAATACAGGATTCATTGCAATTGTCGTCAACTTAACATCTGAATATTTTTCATCGAAAAAAATAATAGGAAGGTTGATTATAGGAAAGAAAATATAAGCATTGCTAGATTTATAGATATTTAGCTTACTAGATGTATGGTGCGGTATTGTAGCACTGACATGGCAAGGTGTTTCATTGGTATTCGTTTGAGTTATAAGAAACAAAAAGCAGTGTATGTATTTGATATCGCAAGCACCAATGTATAGGGGGAAGACGGGGTAAATCGAAGATCCAATGCATGATTAGTTTAACGCGTTTGTGTTCAGTCGCTTGTGTCCAGGCTATTTTTTTTTAATACCGCTAGGCTGGCTGGGGTGGAAGATAATAATATGAAGTTAAGACTTTTTGAACTGGTTATGTTTTGATTTCTTTCCTGTTCTTTTGACAAAAGGAATACGTTATATTAGCTTTCTGGATCAATGCGCTGGCTTCGTAACATGTGCACAGAACTTAAGTCATTAGTTTCACTTCATTAGAGACTTCTCTCGCACCGATGATTGAAGTTGTTTGATCCAATAACAGAAATAAGATTTCAAAAGTGCGGTATTTCCGATACGGCAGAAGCGATCTATATAAGGGTTGGGACAAATAAAAGCAGTCAGTCAGCAAAGCGTTGTTCGGTTATTATGTTGCTTCTCACTCAGTTACTGCACATTTATTACGGTGATACGAAATACATAGAATATCTTTTTCTAAGGATTACAATGTGATCTTAAGAAAATACACACGATTCTTAACAGTGGTCCTACGTGGGTAACAGTTGTGGGCCAAATGACTTTGTGGCATGAAGGCAAAATGTCGAGTAGTGGTGAATACTGCACTTACCTGCAAGGTTCTTTCACAGTTTAAAAAACTTCTAAACGTTTAAAAAAGTTTACGCAAGGAAAAAGCAATACATTTAAATATGAAATACGAACTTCGATGCAATAGTAGTTTGAATATAGAACGCTTTGAAGGTGTAGTTAAAAGAACTTGTGTGTAGGGAAGGGGTGGGAAATGTAGGTATGTGTGTACGCATTTTGGAAAAGGCTTCATACCGAGCTCATTTGTTTTTCTGACATCGCTTGATTATCTGCCGAGTTTGGCTAAAAGCAACAAGCCAGATTGGAGACGAAGGAGACTTTGCGTCTGACGAAAGACCTTTCTGCTGCAGCCAGCATTGCCGAAATCATTGT
>JAXRKP010001184.1:112500-122500 GCA_037039925.1 Doris montereyensis
ATGCATGTGCAGGAGGGATAAAAAGGCGACCGCAATAATTATCTTTAATATGAAACAGCAACAGATTCGTACATATTTTCTGATGCAAAATATAGGACGAAACCATATCATACAGTACATGTGTATTATATTATTATATTATTATATTATTATATTATTATACCCTCCTTGCTTCCCTGCGGATCGAAAATTGTTCTTAGGCAACACGAAGAAGATGATAAATTCATTCGAAAATGGAAATGATACTCAGATTAATGATATTCTTGGGGGACTTCAATTGTGTTCTGACATTATGTTATAATATTATATAGCTGGACTGTTACATAAAACAGAATCTGTAAATCTTTTTTGTAATCAATTATTGAGGAACTCAATTTTATAGATGTATTGAGGGTTTGGAATAAAGACGTGAAAAGGCACTCGTGGGCAAGAGAATCGTTGTTTACAGCATTGCGGCTTGATTATATAACATGTGCCAGCCAAAGCTTTATGCCAAGTACGTGTACACAACCAACAGATTCATGTTTTTCTTATCACAAAGCTGTGGGATGTGAATTAAACCTATAACCAACTGCTTAGGGTTTTTCTTATCACAACGCTGTGGGATGTGAATTAAACCTATATAACTAACAGCTTAGGGTTTTTCTTATCACAAAGCTGTGGGATGTGAATTAAACCTATAACCAACAGCTTAGGGGTATTTCTTATCACAACGCTGTGGGATGTGAATTAAACCTATATAACTAACAGCTTAGGGATTTTCTTATCACAACGCTGTGGGACGTGAATTAAACCTATAACCAACAGCTGAGGGTTTTCTTTTGATAAAGCTGTGGGGTGTGATATAAACCTATAACCAACAGCTGAGGGTTTTCTTTTGATAAAGCTGTGGGGTGTGATATAAACCTATAACCAACAGCTGAGGGTTTTTCTTTTGATAAAGCTGTGGGGTGTGATATAAACCTATAACCAACAGCTGAGGGTTTTTCTTTTGATAAAGCTGTGGGGTGTGATATAAACCTATAACCAACAGCTGAGGTTTTCTTTTGATAAAGCTGTGGGGTGTGATATAAACCTATAACCAACAGCTGAGGGGTTTTTTCTTTGATAAAGCTGTGGGGTGTGATATAAACCTATAACCAACAGCTGAGGGTTTTCTTTTGATAAAGCTGTGGGGTGTGATATAAACCTATAACCAACAGCTGAGGGTTTTCTTTTTTGTGGGGTTTTAAACCTATAAAGCTGTGGGGTGTGATATAAACCTAACACAGTTTCCAGTTGGTCCATCATACTACATGTACAAGGTGATCACAAGTTTGTGAAAAGACAGGCAGTACAACAAACTCATTTATAGCAAAATGACTTGCAAGAAAATATTGCCTTATACTAAAGATGTATCAGTAGATACAAAAAGAATTCAACCAACACACAAAAGACGAGTATTATATCGGAGGTGAACGGAATTGAAAATAAGCCAGCATGTGATCCGAATTCTCACAAGCTAATCAATTGCTTACACAAGAGAAAGAAAGAACTCGAAATAATCCATTTCGGAGAGACCAGAAGCGCTTAAATACGACCTGGAATCAATTGCATTGAAGAGGGAGAGCAATGTCAAGTGTTTCTTAACCTAGAAAAAATCTAAGATAAAACATGACACTATATCTAAATTGAATGATTATGAGAGCAGAACGAAAAACAATCTCAGTTGATATTTTAAAAAGACATAGAAACCTACTATGACAGCGAAACCTGGACCTTAGGCAGTAGAGAATACATACAATAAAGTACAGGCAGCTGAAATGAAACAGAAATCAGAAACACAACAATAAGAGATCAAACCGAAGCAGATGGCATAAAAACTAAGATAGAAACAAATCAATTGAGATGGTTTGGGCATGTAAACAGAATGAATGACAATAGAATAGCTAAATCAGTATAGAGTGCTAAATTCCAAGGTAAAAGACCAAAAGGTAGACCTCAGAGAAAGTGGGAACAAGACATAAAAAGGGCATTAAAGCATATCAATTTTACATTTTTCGAAGGAAACAGAAAATGCCAGTACAGGGCATCCTGGAGAAAGATCATCTTGGGCATCTGAAACCATACACCGAAAAGTAGAATGGGAACTGATAAAGAGATAAAGAAAGAAACCTACTATAAAGGATTGTATATAGAAAATAAATGTTTATATCTTCTCTATTTATTTCCACAATTTCAAACGACGACAGAGATTTTGTGATAGAGCTGTCGAAGGGAAGAAGTGAGGGAGGCAATACAGAACATGAAAATCGGATCCTGCTCTGAAAGAATATTGAGCTCCACAAAATCTTTTGGGAGGCATAAATGCACCTTCACTTGATTCTTACAGATGCAGTATGGAAAAGGGATATTTTATCTGCCTCTTAAAGTTTAGAAGTAATTAGTTTGCAGCATAATGGAAGACAAAGAGACGATATCAACAAATGGAGGCCAATTAGACTTTCAAATACCAATTATAAGATACTGGCAAAAGCCTTTGCTACAAATCTTGCTTTGGTGCCCAGAAATCAAAACGGCTTCATTCCACGTAGAAATATAACCGTTATGATTAGACAAAGTAATGATGTTAAATGTTGGGAGAGAGAAATAGATAAACGTTGGATACTTGCATCTCTAGACTTTAAAAGGGCTTTCGATACAATACCAATACCTTTCCTGTTAGAGACATTTATATTATTTGGCTTTGAGGAACATTTCACAAGATGGTTGACTGTTATATTTAATAAAAGAACGGCTTGTGTAAAAATTGCAGGTTTCATCTCACAGAATTTCAAGTTAGAGACGTTAGGCAATGATGTCCGACATCACCTTTACTCGTTGTGGTGGCAGCGGAGACCTTGACTAATACCATTATGCAAAGCAAAACTTTCTACGGTATCAATTTTGTCGATGGGCTAGAAGCAATCAAAATCAAACAATACGTGGATCACATTACCGTGGTCGACAGGGACCTCAACGATTTGAGGACTGCTTTAACACAGGCAGAATTGTTCTCAATACTTGCTGGTCAGCAACTTAATAAATCAAATAATTATTTGCACAATAAACCCAAAATGTGCATGATGAAGAGCATACAATCAGATGTACTCAGGAAGTAAAAGTTTAAGGAAATTATTTTAGAAATATTCAAGCAGCTGTACATAAAGTTATTATTTGGAGGAGGAAATTGATACCGTCAGACGTAGCCTTAATCAATAGATCAAAAGAATTCTATCAATATTGGGCAAAATTCAAATGATGAAAACCTTTGTTACAGGCCTACATGCTACGAAGTAGGTATTGTATCGAAGATCATGCCTTAGAAGACATTAATTGCATTATGTTTAAGTTCCTATGGCAAGAAAAAATCCATTACAAACAAGAAAACATGTAAACTATAAATAAGAAGGAAAGTTGTGTATGGTACTATTGAAATGGAAGGTAAAAAGAATAAGAAAAACAATCAAACACAGGATCCGTATCTGTTGGATTGGGTTGTAAAACTGATAAATACACACAAGACATGAAGGTTTTTAAAAGATGGTTGAAAGATAGTTGTCACCAGTCGGAGGATTGACAGCGTTTGAATCAAATGCTTGCTTGAAACAATTTAGAGGCTTGGCGAAGGTAGAACATCAGTTTTGGAAATATGTCCTTCAGGCCTGATTTAAGATACAACATAAATTTAGATTTTTCCTTGTCCAAATTTTCAAAGGACAAAAACAAGCCCGCTCGTTTTTCAACAGGATTTTTTTCCAGATGAGGGATAATTTCCCTGACAGTGTTCATATTTACACAGATGGCTCGAAAATGAGTGAAAAGGCAAGTGCTGCCATTTATTACCTGGGTCATCCGGAATCCTCGAAGGATGTGCGTCTGAAAGATAATACTTCTATTTTCAATGCAGAATTGCATTCCATTCTTATATCTTTGAATGACTTAAAAAAGCTATCGAGGACTTATAACAATTGTATTATCTGGACCGATAGTTTGTCTGGCCTTTAAGGATCTGATAACTATAGAAGACCTTGTTGGAAAGCACATTGCGTTTGTCTGGATACCGGGGCATGTTGGCATCAAAGGCAAAAGAGGCACGTTCCAAAGATGTCAGCCCTGGTGCCTTACTCGATTGTGAGGATTTGAAATTTTTAGTGAATAGTTATATTAGCAAAACGTGGCAGGAGGAGTGGGACCAAGAAGTTCATAACAAGCTTCTTTGAAGTGGTCTAAAAATGACAGAAAGTCCAAATGTAAAAGTAAGAAATAAAAAAGAAGAAAGTGTTTTAAGTCGTACATATTGGTCATTCGTGACTCACACAGGGATTCATGTTGACCCATGATGACCAGCCTTTCTGTCACTCCTGTGATTGCCTTTTTATCATTAAACATATTTTAATACAATGCTCTGATCTGATCGATATACGAAGGAAATATTATTCCGAGGGAAGCATTTACAAACTCTTTCGGAATAATGATCTAGAAACTATTTTTGTGTTTCTGAAAGAAATTGGAGTATATCGATACATCTAGAATACTAAATACGTATCAATTTTTAACACATTGGCTATAGTTTTAAAATATTTACAAATATTTACGAAAACTTTTGATTTTTTAAAGTGCTTTTATGTTGTGCCTGGACAGTCGTCAGTAATGGTGGGGAATTCGAAAGTTACTGTTATTTATATCCTGGTAATTTATGTTTCCCTTCAATATATGGGGAGAATTCGAACGCCGAAAGGTGAGGGTAATTTTGGATATCTCAAATATCACAGAGGGGGAACAAGGTTTTGGGGTAGTGACTTTGATTTCAAATATAGTTCCTTGACAGTTTTAGGCGTCGGTGATGTAAAACATGGATCACCGGATTCTACATATATGCTCTTTACGGGTGAAGTTCGGAAGGCGCCTAAGGCAATAAGAAGACCCTGATAGTGAATGGGGTCTAGCATTTTAATACATGTTTGGGGGCGGATCCATAAATAACAGAGCCATAGCCCACCTTGGACCGGACCAATGCTTTATATAGTTTCAATATGGTCACTCTATCAGCACCCCAATCCGTGTGTCCCACAACTTGCAGAGTATTCAGAGCCTTTTGACATTGTTTCTCAAGGCTCTGATCATGAGGCAAGAATGATAACTTTGTGTCAAAGATGACACCTAAAAATTTGGCCTCCTTAGATACTTTGAGAGGCGTTTTGTATTTTAATAAAGACTGGGTTCAGCATGTACATATCTTTGGTTATGAAAATGGACACATAACAGTTTCTGATGTTGAGAATTTAAAACCGTTGTCAGTTAGTTTTCCATTTTTGAACTTTGTTGATACATAGTTGCATTGATTTTTCGAGGTATGGTAAATGTGCCTTCAATATAGATAGCAAAATCATCTACAAAAAGACTAATACCGGAGAAAGAATACTACCTACCTTATGGAACTCCATTTTCTTGTGAAAAATCTTCAAATAGTGTAGACCCTAATTTAACCTTAAAATGCCGTTTGACAGGAACTCAGAAACAGAACTTGGCAGTCGATCACGGAATTTGAGGTTGAAAAGATAAGTAAAAGTGCCATGTTTCCAGGTCAGAAAATACAGCAAAGGCTGTCTTTTTTCGAGCAAAGGCATTCGGAATAAAGCTTTCCAGACGGATAAGATAATCATTAGTACTATGGTCTTTTCAAAAACCGCGTTGGACTTCAGAAAGAAGATTTCTTTTCTCCAAGACCCAAAAAAGGCGGTTTATTCACCATTCTTTCCATGGTTTTGCAAAGATAACTAGTTAAAGCTATTGGTCGAAAACTATATGGGTCACTGAGATCTCGGTTAGGTTTTGGAATAGTTATCACAAATGCTTTGTTCCAGGATGGGGGAATTCGGCCTGTAGTCAAAATTTCTTTGAATATTTTTAAAAGGGTGGAAAGACAAGAGTTAGGAATGAATACAGTCACGTCCTGCAGCTGACTCATTTGATTTTGCTAGGGATACCCTCAGCTCTTTCAGAGAATGGTATAGGTTTCTATATTTTCCGTGGTAAATTTATGGGTTTTTTCTTGCATTTGTTTTAATTTTGGGAAACTGTGGAGTAATATGTCCAGAGCGGTCCTTTTCTTCTTTCGGCCCACGTACGTGGAACGCATTGCCAATAACCATCAGACAGGCAGATGATATTTCTATTTTCAAGAAAAAGTTAAAACCGCACTATTTCTCTGAGCAATTTTGCTATTTGGCTTGATGATTTTGTGTCTAAATAAAATAATTTACATTTAATACCAATATGAATATTACTATGATATGTGTGTATGTGTATATGTATGTATGTGTATGATATATATATATATATATATATATATATATATATATATATATATATATATATATATATATATATATATATGTATATGTCATTATGTATATCCACAGACAACATGTTGATTGATGTCTCATGTAGCCTACGTATTTCTAAATCAACTAATTAGTTCTGTGTCACACGTTTAATTGCAGTCATGTAATTCATGTAATTCTAGTCTATGGTTTCAATGCCTTTATATTTTAAAATGTAATCTAATTTTTAACCATAAATGACTATGATTTGTATTAATGTTTTTACTATGTACTAAATAGTGTATGGATGTTTAATAGTAAAGCGCTTGGAGCCTCTTTTAGGAGATTAAGCGCTCTATAAGTGTTTATGTTCTTAAACATAATGTTTTGAAAAGAGTCCAGTTTGCTTTATGGAAATTGAAATATTCGGTAGTCTTCTGTTCTGTTGGTTTGAAAACCTATGATCACTGTCACAGAGGCTGTCATGAACGTGCCATAAGAAATCTAGAGCAAAGAGAGGGGGGGCAATTGATAGATCGATGGTTGAAACGGATTGATAGGCCGAATGAAGAAATGTCGCTTCTCCTGAATTTAAGAGAAAATCATGATTGGAGATCCACTTTTCTATCATTCGATCACGGTCGTCTAGTCGGGAATCGCCCAATAGAATGGGCATTGAAATCCCAAATTAGGAGAGGAAAGGGGAAGGAAGTTGAGATAAAAGATTTTCCATTTCATACACGCTTGTATTAACTGATGAAGGGTATACAGAACAGATAGTGAACAATTTTGAGATAAATTGCCTGACAGTAGCAATCACCACATCTATCCTAGTGTTGAATTCCAGATTACCCTGTATATATAATGTGTCCTTTTACCATTAAGTTTTTTCTTTTCTTTACTTTCCTGCAGTGCCAGGGCAAGAGGTATTTTTGAATTACATAATAAAATTGGTTCATAATTTGCTTAACCCTAGTCTTTCTTCGCAAAGGAGTCAGTCTTTTTGGACACAAGTCTTTGGTGGTGTCTGTTTTTCCGTACCTCCTTCCCACCTGGTCTCGAAGAAGACAAGAGTGAAAGGAGGTTTGGGGTTACATGGGGGGTGGGAGTGGGAGGGACGGAATTTGAATGGAAAGGAGAGGGGCTGGAGTTCGTTGGGAAGGGGGAGGAGATAGTGGGAGGTAGGACCAGAAGGGGTTGTGACGAAGGGACCGGGGTCTTTGAAGAAGGGATGTGGTCCGGGGTAGGAGAGGGACGTGGGGATGAGGGATGGTGAGTCTCCAACGATAAGTGGGAGGGTAGGGGTGAAGGTGGATGGGAAGATGGGGTATGAGAAGACTATGTATTTCACCCGAAAGAACAGAAAATCTGTTTTTGGTGGGGACAGAGTTGTCCCCGCTGACTACTAGCCTAGTTTATTTTACATGTCTGGGCGACGAAGCTGTTTCGGCTTTGACTCCAGTAGCCGGTAAGCTGTCCCGAACAGCAGCAGCATACGTTTTCCCCTGCGTAAAGGCAGCTAGAATGGAGAAGAGACGCTCTAGCCTGGGAAAACGTGCCATCGTGCTGTGCTTTGTACTGGAGGATGGATTGTTTCCTCCTGCCACTTTGCAGTGTCCACGTTTGCAGTTTGGACCCTTACCACAGCGGGAGCAAACGGCCTCTCGACGACATTTTGGTCTTTCCATGTCCAAAGCGATGACAGTTAAAGCACCTCATCGGGTTTGGGACAAAAGGTCTGACAGCCAAAACCCAAATATTCAATGGTAAGGACTTGATCTCCTTACCCCCCTTGTGAACGATTATTTGTCTTGCATGGGTAACCCCATCCAGTTCACTCACCAGCTCTTCCTCGGTGCATCCATCGAGATCACGGATTTGATGACGCCCTTCAAACTATTGAGGCTCAAGTGAGGCTCAACATTCAGGAATATCACCAAATTGCTCCGTGCAGAGCAGTTTTGACGACTCATCTTTCGATACGACTTCAATCCCAAAGGCCACCAGAGGAAGTCTGTCGACGCCTTTGGGCTTGCTCATCACACCACTAGATCTCAGAGTGCTCGAGCCATCTTGAAGACACACAGATGCTACACGTCGAGCTTCATCCTTCGATTTGACCACCAGAAAACGTGGCCAACCCAAGGATGTACATTTTAGGAGTGGCATTAGTGGCAAAAATAGTCGCTATCTACAAATACAGGAAGACCGCAAAATATATTTGATACAAAAATGGATACAATGTTTATTGGACAAAAATAATTTAACGAAAGTGTGTGAGCAATACAATGCTGTGGATCCAGATTACATCTACGATTTTAGACAACATCCAGGTTACAGAGAACAAACAGCACGAGAAGGGAAATGGGAGTACCATGTCCAGAAATGCCTTTCACTACGTTTCCAAACAAAAGAATAACGACGTTGAATTGGCATCATAATCCCTCATGGCAATTTAGATCATTATAATTTCCACAGTTCATGTGACCCCTAATATAACACAAAACGTTGACACTATCGAGTGGACTGAGTGTTTGATAGTGTTTCACTCAGACCAGCATACCTGTCGACAGTACAAGGATAATGGAAAACCATTCATACATCACCCACATCATCAACTTTTGTTAACGGGACCCAATCCGTCACTCACAAAGAATAAAGAATACCGTGCATTCGAACGAACATGGGAACAGAACGGTGGATATGTAAAAATGATAAGTCAACAACACCCGAACCTGTCAGCAACTTTCATCTGAAAAGGAATAGTTCTGAAAGAATAGCATTCTCATCTCGGAACTTCTAAAAAATCTATTTTCAGTGTAAGTCAATCACTGACTTAAATGGGACATTTCAAGGTAAACACCACCACTTGGAAGGCGTTAGCTACCCAATACAAGCAGCTTCCAGTCAGAAGAATATTTAAAAGGTGTTGTAGCCACTATAAAATCCAAAACGGACAACTTCACACTACTGGAACGTCTACGAACCATTCAGGATGGCCTCCCTTGTGTGTCATCCAGACATCCCTTGACAATATTTAATTCGGGGTGTGTGCTGAACAAAATATCTTATCCAGATATTTTGGCCCCGATCATTGTTCTCTTAATTAAAAAAAAAAAATTCACAAACGTTGTGATACAACTTTTACCAACAATATGTGGCTGCCGATTTCGGAATTAGTGGGTAACGTCACAAGCTTACCACAGATAACATTGAAAACATAAAAAGTCTTCTTTCTGGTGCAGCAATTAAAGTTTAAGGACGCTGCGAGCTGCGTGGTTGATTCGAGTGCACAGACTATGACGTGTTGGTTGTTTCGAGTACACAGACTGACGTGTTGGTTGATTCAGTAGACAGACTATGACGTGTTGGTTGTTTCGAGTACACAGACTATGACGTGTTGGTTGTTTCGAGTACACAGACTATGACGTGTTGGTTGTTTCGAGTACACAGACTATGACGTGTTGGTTGTTTCGAGTACATAGACTATGACGTGTTGGTTGTTTCGAGTGCACAGACTATGACGTGTTGGTTGTTTCGAGTACACAGACTATGACGTGTTGGTTGTTTCAGTACACAGACTATGACGTGTTGGTTGATTCGGGTGCATAGACTATGACGTGTTGGTTGATTCGGGTGCATAGACTATGACGTGT
>JAXRKP010001184.1:127500-155000 GCA_037039925.1 Doris montereyensis
TGCAAAAAAAATATTGGAAAAAAACTTGCACGGGAGGAGGAGGGTGGAAATGAGAGAAACAGAAGAAAAAGGGAGGCGAGCGAGACCGAGAGCGAGAGAACGCAAAGAGAGCGCGAGAAGAAGCGCGAGAGCGCGCGAGAGGTAGCGAGAGGTGGCAAGAGATAGCGAGAGGTAGCGAGAGGTAGCGAGAGGTAACGAGAGGTAGCGAGAGGTAAGCGAGAGATGGCGAGGAGTAGGCGAGGGATAGCGAGAGAGAGAGAGAGAGAGAGAGAGAGAGAGAGAGAGAGAGAGAGAGAGAGAGAGAGAGAGAGAGAGAGAGAGAGAGAGAGAGAGAGCGAGAGGACGAGAGCGAGAGGACGAGAGGAGGACGAGAGGGAAGAGGGCAAGAGAAAGGGCGAGAGAAAGGGCGAGAGAGAGAGAGAGAGAGAGAGAGAGAGAGAGAGAGAGAGAGAGAGGGGGACGAGAGAGGACGAGAGGACGAGAGAGAGAGAGAGAGAGAGAGAGAGAGAGAGAGAGAGCGCGGAGAAGGCGAGAGAAGAGCGAGCGAGAGAGCGAGCGAGAAAAAGAGAAAGAGAGAGAGAGAGAGAGAGAGAGAGAGAGAGAGAGAGAGAGAGAGAGAGAGAGAGGAGAGAGAGAGGAGAGAGAGGAGGAGAGAGGACGAGAGAGGACGAGAGCGAGAGCGAGAGCGAGAGAGAGCGAGAGAGCGAGCGAAGAAGAGAGCGAGAGAGAGAGCGAGAGATCGAGCGAGCGAGAGAGAGAGAGAGAGAGAGAGAGAGAGAGAGAGAGAGAGCGAGAGAGAGAGAGAGAGAGAGAGAGAGAGAGAGAGAGAGAGAGAGAGAGAGAGAGGTTGCCTTGAATAAGTCGACAGTTATAAATATCCTATGAGCCTTCTCTTATCCATGGATTTAGAACAGAAAAGTTTATCGCCGGGTATAATGATAAATAAATGATAGCCAATGCGATAAAGGCGGAACGCATCTATTGACATAGACAATCATATGCGACCATTGCAATAATGGCAGCAATGCATAATGTAAGAAAAAAACTATGGCTTCCCACTTTATCTAGACAACCGTGAAATACAGATCAAATTACCGCGTGTGGTTTAATTACAGAAAGCGCAGTGCATAGGAAATTGCTGGCAATAGCAGTTTGTACAAATTTAACCTCGTATAACGTATATTATTCTTAGGTTGTTCTTTTTGGCAAGTTACAATCTGTACATATTTCAGAGGCTCTAAAATAACTAGCGAATGAGGAGAATAAGAACTATTTTATAACCAATATCAAATGTCCAATTAACGTGATGTGAACTTGAACATTATTCATTCTGATTTCATTGGAAAGCGGATTAGTTCTTTCAGCTTCAATGTTCAAAACGTAGCGCTAGTATTTATTTCATGTCAAGCAAAGTCAAATTATCAAGCCGCATAACATGAAAATTATCCTCAGTAAACTATTATGCTAATTGATTGCATGGACCCGATTGGTTTACTCGTTAAGACAAAAATAAAACGGTATCGATAAAATTAATGACATGGCTATGTTTGTATGTGTAGATGACTAGATCTAGATCATGACCATATATCTTTTATACTGCTACCTAAAGGGGGGGGGGATTCGGTAGTTCAGAGGCATTAAGGATCCCTTGACAATTTACAGGGCACTCCGTTTCTTGGTAAAAGAGTTCCATTTAACGCTATAAAGCGGGATAAGTTTCTGCTCTATATGCCGTAGGGAACTTGTGGGAATTTGTGGGGAACTTTATTCTACCTTACTTCTTACTTAAAAGACTGAAGAAAAGAACTCATATAGACAGTGAAAAGAATTCACAGATGGTGAAAAGAACTCACAGATGGTGAAAAGAATTCACAGATGGTGAAAAGAACTCACAGATGGTGAAAAGAACTCACAGATGGTGAAAAAGAACTCACAGATGATGAAAATAACTCACAGATGGTGAAAGAACTCACAGAACCAATCCAAGATCAAAAACGTGACAGGAAAAATGTGTAGAGACTCCCGCTGGGCTCAATATATAGAAAATCTGAATTCAGATGAGGAGAGATAGTAACCAAATAAATTCAGATACAGAAGACATAAGCGGCCAAAAATACTAAGAGAACACAGGTATCGGCTGCTTGTACAGAGATGAAAAAAAAAAGGAAAAGCGGTTGGCAAAGTTTGTATTTCTATCGAAATGATAGATGCTCTAGGAGACTTTGGGGTGGACGTTCTAGTCAAGAGATTCAATATCATCATCTATGAGAATGAAGTTTTCACCAAACGATCTTAGAAAGGCACAATCAACGAGATATTTACACTGAAAATGATCATGCAAAGGGTCAATTGAAAAACATGGGAGGTATAGCATTGGTGGCGTTAACCTGAAAATGGCATACACACCAGATGATGTCCAACAAATATTAGATAAATTAGTAGACTTTAGTGAGACTAAAGGACTATTACTGAACGTGAAAATTGGAAAAGAATGAGAACTTATGAAGAACATGACGACAAGGCAAATGAGATTTGTCCGGTGACAAAATGAACTAGAAAAACTCGGATTTTACAAGCACTGAACACAGAACAACATGGGAGGATTGTCGGCAAAGTGTTGAATAACGCAAGCCACAAATGATGATCAATGCTGACGATAAAGACAAGGGGCGAATCCTGTAAAGAAATAAGAATAACGATACAAATATGCTGGAATATCAAGCGCATTTCCGTTAAAATTCAATTCGAATCAAAGGGGGGGGATGGAGGGGGAGAGGGAGAGAGGAGAGGGGGAGAGAGAGGGGGGAGAGGAGAGGGAGAGAGATATAACCAGTCCTGGCGTATTATGTCATTCAGATATTCATAGCAGGTCCTTGAAGGAGGCATCCCGCTGCAATTGATTTTGAGACAGAGAATGAACTCGATAGTCAGAAGCAAGGTCTCAATCAAAAAGGTAGTGGGTTCGAGCCCCGCCAAAGGTTGGACATATCTCTCGAGTTTTTTTCCAAACAAATCTACCCCTGTAATGACGTATTTTTAGTCACACTTACAATGTATGAAAGTGAGCGATTTTTAACAATTGGTTCACTACTTATCGTCAAAAGTGGTCAAGAATTTCTTGCAATGTTAAGTAAACCCCCACTTCAAATTCACGATCAGCACGTGGAAATAAACATGTAAATGACACCCACTAATAGCTCACTAAAATATCCTTTCTTTTTTTCTTTAAAGTATACTTTTCATACACATATTACCAGCGGACAGGTAAGCACCTGTACAGGGAGTAGATGATCCCGCCCTCCATGAGTCTGCTACTGACTTGCAGGCAGGTCTTGGCTGACCGAAGGCTTAGGGAGTTAACCCTGACAGAAAATAACAAGGCCCGGTAGGGTGCCTCAAAGTGACAGCCCCACCAACCTAGGGTACAGTGGGCTATTCCCTACTAAGTAATATATACAATGATATAACCGGCTTGAACTTTCGACGACGACTCAATTAATGGAAAGGTAAATATTAAACCAAAAGGAAGAGAAATTAAACTATTCATAGCCTATGGACCAAACGAAGATGCCCCAAGGAAAAAAAAAGATATCTTCGAAAATGATTTACAAATAACAGCAGAGAATCTCAAACCCAAACAGGAATAGTTTTAGGAGATTTAAACTATAGAGTAGGCAACAATGTAGAAACTTCAGGAGGAGTAATAGGGAAAGAAGGAGAGACAACTTCTCCAAATGGAGAGAGACTAATAGATTTTTGCCTAAAGAATAGCATGAAAATAGCTAACACATTTTTCCTAATAAAGATATCCACAAATATACAACACTAAAATAATAGTTAGCAGCTCCTTTTTTTACTGTACAATGGATGCTAGAGTAAGCAGAGGAGCTGAAATATTTAGTGATCATCACCTAGTGATAGCCAAAATGAGAATTAACTGAAGAAAACAAACAGAAAAGGAAAGAGAAAAAAGCTAATAAACTCAAAATAGAAGAACTAAATAAACCAATAGTAAAACAGATGTACCAATCCAGGATAAAAAAAGATCTATCAGTGAAAGGCAGATGGATCTGAAGGAAAACACAATAGAAGAAAAGTGGAAACACTCCTCAGTTGTACTGAAGAGGTCTGTGGTAGAAAACAAATTAAAGGAGATGGAAAAAAAGACAGTATGGTGGAATGAGAATGTCAAAGAAAAGAAAGATGCCTGGAAGAAATACTTGCAAACAAAGAGACCACACAGGATAGGATAGTAGATTACGTGAGTAAAAAGAACTATCGCCAAAGAGGAAGTTAGGAAAGCAAAACAGTAACAGTGGAAGAGTTTGGACAGAATTCAACAGTAACAGTGGAAGAGTTTGGACAGAATTCAGAAAGTTATCAAGGAAATCAAAAGCTGTTCTGGGGAGCAATGAAGAGAAAAAGAAAAGACCAAAACATGCCCAATAGGCAAATTAAGACTAAGGAAAAGAGTAGAGGATCAGATTGAAGAGCATTAGAGCGGATTTAGACCAGGAAGAAGTGTACAAGATCACATATTTACAATTAGACAAATAATAGAAAGAATTCCTTGAAAGAAAATTGACTTACACCTGTGTTTTATTGACTTAGAAAAGGCATTTGACACTTAGGAGGGACGAACTATGACAGAGATGGATCTCCAGTCGAATATCAACATGATGAAGCTAAAACAAAATCTTAAATTAGGCTGGGAGAATTTAGAACAAGTTCAAAGCTATAATTACTTAGGAGTAATGATTAAGTGCAATATATAACCACCTAGAAAAGGCATTTGTAGGTAAACAAGAATTGTCAACAAAAACCAAAATGGCAGAGTATACAACACAGTTTATTGTCCTACTCTTCTCTCTATGGCAGTCAAACCTGGACCTTAGAAAGTAGGGAATACAGTAGAGTGCAGGCAGCCGAAATGAAATATCTAAGAAGAGTAGTAGGGAAAACTAAAAGAAAATCAGAAACAACAATAAAGAGATCAAAACCCAAGCAGATAGCATAAAAACTAAGATAAAAATGAATCAACTAAGATGGTTTGGGCATGTTAACAGAATGAATGACAAAGAATAGCTAAATCAGTATATACTGCTAAAACTCAAGTTACAAGACCGAAAGGCAGACCTCGGAGAAAGTGGGAAGAAGATATAACAGAGGCATTAACGCAAAGAATTTTAACTTTCACGGAAGGAAACAGAAACTGTGAGGACAGGGCATCTTGGAGAAAGATCATTTCAGGAATCTAAAACCCATACACCGGAAGGTAGATAAAGAAAGAAAGAATCATGCTATGCTATCAAGAACAATCGTTCTGTCGTGCATGCAAATAATGAGTTGACAGACAACAAACATAATACTAATATAAAATCCAATGGATTTGAAAATGAATCAATTTTATTTTTATATAAGATTAGGGTGTTCTTTGTCCCTAAAACGATTATTAGATATTGGAGCAGGTTTTGCTCTCTTCACTGCTTCCTTCCAATTTCATTGCAGAGGACAGAGAGAGAGAGAGAGAGAGAGAGAGAGAGAGAGAGAGAGAGAGAGAGAGAGAGAGAGAGAGAGAGAGAGAGAGAGAGAGAGAGAGAGAGAGGAGGGATGGAGAGAGAGAGAGAGAGAGAGAGAGGAGGGATGGAGAGAGGGAGAGAGGAGGGGAGAGGGAGAGGGAGGAGGGAGAGAGAGAGAGAGAGAGAGAGAGGAGAGAGAGAGAGGAGGAGAGAGAGAGAGGGAGAGGAGGGAGAGAGAGAGAGAGAGAGGGAGAGGGAGAGAGAGAGAGAGAGAGAGAGAGAGAGAGAGAGAGAGAGAGAGAAACAAAATCAAGTTCCAAAGATTCAATTTGCATGTCTGCTAAAATGTAAACAGAGAATGAAATTGAAAGTCTGGCTAATGTGACTCACAGACAAGTATTGGTTCCAACTTAAAAGCTGCGATGCGAAATTGAAGGCGCACGGGAGACCACACGAGCGTTACATACTTCAGTGTACCAGTCAGGCGAGTGACACCACATGTGGTGTGACGGTTTGGGGAGCGATCATGTACTCCTGACCGCTCTCTGCTTGTAACAATAGCCGGCAATCTCACGGCACGACAAATGTCAACGGAGTGTTGCAACCTCATTTGCTACAATTACTGCAACAAGACAATCACAATCAATGTAGTATATGTGGGTCTTTCAACAAGACAATGCGCCTGCACATTGAGCTCCATACGCTAATTATTTTTATATTTTTCAATAACGCCTCTGTGTTTTGAAGCCATGGCGTACCCTTTTACCCGACTTGATTGCCTTCGAGAATGGTCGCTTTGAAACAAAATGTACAATAATATACCTGAGACAATGCTCCTCTTCCTCCAAAGGGCAATCTGGGTTTTTTTGCTGCGGTGGGAATATTGTAAATTTTCCTTGATTTCGACTAAATTAACAATATTATGGCCCTTCCATTTTCGACCAAATTCATTTCTGTTAATGTCAGCGTTGCAGATCATTCCGTATTTCCGCTGTTGTTAACTGTTATTATTCATGAGCATTATCTCTGTTACATATGTATTATCTTGTATAATTTAATCGACGAAACGACGTGCCTATTTTGGACAATAAACTTCTTGAATCTTGATACATTTCTATTATTCGATTTAGCTTCGCAGTGTCTCCCATGCACACCTCCGCGCGCAGCAAAGGAACAAGCTTCACCTGTCAGACCACTCGAGGTTATTCTCTTAGCCACCCCACCCCACCCCCTTACACACGATGGGGTCTCTCTCTCTCTTAGGCCCAAAAGAGGAAGGGTGGGTAGCGAGATTGAAAAAACCCAGGAAAGGAAGGCGAGATTGACAGGGAGATCAGTGACGATAGTGCAGAGAGAGTGGATGGACAAGACAAAAGTCAGAAAGGCGACAACAACCTGCATTGATGCATCTCGTAACACGAGGCAAACACAAGAGGGCATACTTAGTCGCCTTCCATGACACGCATGGATGGAAACAGCCTGGTAACTTCTGCTCATCTCCTTTGTTGGAGAGGTTCCACTGGGATTAAAAATCACTTAGATAAGCCACTTGTATAATAATAACGATTGTAAATGTGAAAAACTTATGAATATGCTAGAAAGCTGAACAAATAATTGTCCTTGGCCCTGAATACACAACAATTATTAACGACCACACTTTAAAATAAATAAACCTCATCGATACTCTTGTAGTTTTCTATACACGAAAAACATCGCGATAAACTGAAAACATACCACGAATAAGAACATGCTCAAAAGCAAAAATTACTTCCTGGTCAACAACATGACGGATGCGATTTCTTTCATCAAACTGTTCTTTAGTAAAGGTTTTTCTTCTTTTTGTTTACTTATAGAATTTGTCCGTTTAATCAAAGTTTACTCAAAGCTCACACGGTTCAATTATTATAACAAAGAGAGTGACAAAAGAAAGTTTCCACTTCTTGTATTAACTGCTCACGAGGAACTGAACTCATTGGAATGATAAATACAATTTACTCACCACAAGCACTTGACCCACGCGATGACACAGCAATTTTGACTTGTTTTTGGAATTATTTCCCTGGTTATAATTGAAAATGTGTTTTAGCGTTAAATTGTGCTCAGCTACCAAAAGAGCTTTTCAACGCTTAATCGAGACATAATTTTAAAGCTTCAAAACGTGTTGTATTAATAATGATTAAGGGTATAATCATTAACACCATTTTGAGGCCAATCACAGAGCCATGGTGTTTGTGGTGAGTAGATTTCACCCACCATTTCAATGAGGCCCGCGTGGGAAGTGAACAATCTGTCTTTGTTGTTTTAAGAATAGCCTTTGCCCTTTTTTTAAAGAGAGATGGGGGTGTCTCGTTTTGGTTCTTTTTTCTTTTATCTTTTTTTACTGGTTTCGTCGTGTTCAATTCAATAGCTATTCATTTTCTATTCTTAAAAGGGGGGCGGGGGATTCATGAGAAAGTCACTTTTACACACAAATTGGACAAATCTCGTTTATTGAGCTACTGGACGGAGGAGTTCCCTTCACATTGATACCATAAAAATTCAGTATCGATGCTTCATTTTATACAATATATTTTTAGAAACGATGCAGGCCTATCTTTCAACGCATCGGTTGTACCATAAAAGCCAAAAACAAGTTGGTACTCATTTTAATCATCTCAAGGTACTCTATCCGAAAAAATGTACGTTTGAGGAATTATTGTCAATAACTGCTACAGATCAGCTGCAAATTACGGGGAGACATTCCACGCGCACCTGTTATAAGAAAAGTACCATCCAACATGAGTTTTAAGAGACCCGGAGCATATTACTTGCGAAAAACTATTCAAATAACGGAGGAAATTGTTTTAAACGCAATATTCTCAATGTTTTCCTTTTTGACTGATTTGCAATGTACTTTTTTGTATCTATTGCTCGATTGCCTCCAATTTTGGTATATAGCATCTATGGCGCGATACAAAACTTTAAGCAGTAGCGATTTTCGATTTTAAATCATGTTTGTTCATAAAATAAAATTGTATACATCTTAATGCCTCAATGTCACTTGCCTGACCTCCATAAGGTCAACACAGCCTTTTTAACGTGGCCACACTGCCAATATAGCATGACGATCCAAAGCCCAACGCAGATAACAATGTTGTTTATGTTGTGTACATGTAAAAAATAATATTAAATAGAGTGTCATCATGAACCGTGTGCTCTTGTGAGCTAGCGAGTTTTCGGTCAGAGAATCGATACCACGATGAGGCGGCGAATTGTGCTGAGTAAAGCTACCTGCACGGGAGGTAATTCTCTCCTTTGATCCAGCAGAACAATAGACTTGGAGAATGGTGCTGAAATGAAGTACTCGTTATATCCGTCTGAAGAATAAAAAGAGAAGTTTCACGAAAATAAACCTTGCTCATCGACAACGCCACTTTCAAAGGGAAAAACTCAGTTAGAAAAAGAACGAAGAAAAAAAATTTGATTGAAGCCTTCAACAGAAATGAAATAACACTATCATTTTTTTAACAAGGGTAAATAAACGCCTGAGAAAGCTTTGAGTTAAAACTAAAATTTTAATTGTGGTAAAAGTTTTATCATCATTTTACAACAGAAATGCTTCGCTGTAGATCTTTTGCAATGTATTTTATTAGTTTTATCAAGAATTGTCTGCCATAAAAATGGTTATGTTTTTTTTTATGGTGACATTTTTATGTGTGCAGATCCAAATCCTTGGATAATAAGGAAATGGGGGAGGTAGATGCCATTTGTATTGAAAATTAATATATAAAACATTCGAAGGCATTATAGAAACCAATGTTTCACAAAGTAAAAATGGTCGGAAACAGAAATAGAACATTTCTTGTAAGATACACATTTTAATTTCTAACGTGTTTGTTTGTTTCTTTGAAATAACCTTTGAATTTGAGAAAAACGTCGTTTTGGATACAAATACCATGAGATCACCACCATGGTGGTCATTGGATATGACATTTTGATAAATACTTTAAGAAAAGGAAAGCAATACATAGTTCCAAGCTATCGCAATAGAAAAGAAAACATTTGCGAAAAAAAACATTTTCAAAATTGATTGTATTAATATCTCTCATGTGACGACGATGTAGTAAAAGCTTTAAGGAATCGACATTGATTACCAACTCAAATTTGATAACCACATTAAGAATTTATGCCGAAGAGCCTCTCAACAACTACACATGTCTTAAAACGAATTAAACTAAATAGATTAACCATTTTCACACTTTTGTGCTTTCAAATTTCAATTTCTGCCCTTTGGCATAGCATTTCTGCTCAAAAACAAATGCGAAAAAACTAGAGAAACTTCAAGAGCGCGCACTACGTTTTATTTATGAAAACTATGAGAACTCAATATGAACAACTTTTAACCATCGCTAAAGTTCCATCCTTACAAATAAGAAGAATTGCGAACAAGGACTCTTGAGACTTTTAAAATACTATACAACCTTGCACCACCGTGGTTGGACAACTACGAGTACCATGTATGGCAACAATTCTTTTAAATATGCGGCAGCTGTCCTTTGGAACGAGTTGCCACAACACATTAGAGAAGTTTCAAATCTTAATATATTTAAGAATCTCGTGTGTTGCTGGAATGGAAAAGAATGTACTTGTATTACATGTGGGGATAGCTTGTGTATTTTTTTTTCTTTCTTTTAAATAACAAATTCTATTTTAACTATGTTTAATTTATTGACCTGTGTTAAGCCGGCGAAAAGCTCTTCAAGCTCTTATATGATTATATATGTATATGTATTATTTCTGTAAACCTGTATGATGAAATTGCCGACTATAAATAAAATTGAATTCAATTGAATGGCGATATCCCATTGATTCAACACTCGGCTGCTATTTTGAAATATCTTCCCTTTACCCCACATCAAAGCATTTTACCAGACGAAGAAAAAGGGGGGAGGAAGCGAGGCGTTAAAGTTAACACACAGTAAGCGTCCATTTCTGACATTTATCTCTCTTCAGTCGTAACAGGCATTTTTTTTAAATGTCGACTTTTGGCCTTTCCTCGACTTTTTGGAAGTGTACGTTGCTTCGCGTTTGACGTCATTTCCTGGGGGTGATGCAGTTTCAAGATACATTGAGTACCTCACAAGAACGTACATCACCAGCATTTCAACGTTTCGCCCTCACTTATGGGCGAGTACAGATGTGGATTGGAAAAGGACAACTAACGGGGGCGAATCGTTCCACAAGCATCTCAACAGTCTGTTCTACACAGCCCACCCATCGGTATGTGAGCTCACTGACTGTAGGAAATCATGGCTGAGAGCAAATTCAAACTGCAGTCCACAGAAAACCCAAGGACTGGCAAAGCGAAAGATGTTAAGAAGAGATAATAAGGTTTTTTTAATGTTGGAACCATGACATTCAGTCAATATGATCATGTTAATGGCATAAAAGCTAAAGCGAACAAGCGCTTATATTCTATTAGGAAACTTGAGTCAGTTCAATGTATATAAAGTATTAACTTTTTTAGAGATCAATTATATATATATATAGTATTTTATCTTTTTGTATCAGTTGTTGGGAGAAACAGTCAGAAAGGGGACAAAGTGAAATTGGACAGATTAATCAAAACGGCAGCTAGATTCACAACTGATGTTAGTCTCATCGATGTAATTAATCTTTGTTAGAAATACTTTTAAAGAAAATATTATTGATAACCAAAAAGACACGACGGAAAGATTTTTAAATGGAATATTTATCTATTATATTCTTTGAAATATATATATATATATATATATATATATACATATATATATATATATACATATTAATTCTTATGTCTATTTATACGATTTATCTACTTATATTTCTATCCATTTTTACACGTTTGAAAAGCAAATTTCCCTCTGGGATGAAATAAAACATTTGAATTGAATTGAATTGAATTGAATTGAACTGAACTGAACTTAACTTAATTGAATGAGACGAACCACTAAAGAAAGAAGAATGGCATTCAGTGGTCTGCAAATGACCTCGCTCCGCTCTTCCATATCCAACAGCAGATGCAGGATAATACATAAAGACTAACCTCCTATGCAGCTTAGACTGGTTACACAATTAATTCAAATAAGACCCAATTGCTCAAAATGGAGTCAATGAAGAACTTGTGAGGCTGGACGGATCCTCCTTGGGCAGTGCCGTGATCGGCAAGGAGGAACAGACGCGGACGTCAAAACACAACTCGAGTAATCTCTACAAACACCAAAATACACCTCTTAACTCGAACATCAAATGTGTCCCTTGTATGAAACAAAAGTTTGTCAACTGAGAATAATTTGGATTTTCTTTTGATTCAGACCATTTACTCATGGATGGGAGTTTTTTTCCCACTTCATACCGTTTGTGCGACAAGAAGCGATGTATTTGTTCCCTGCATTTTTGCTTGGTTACCGGAAAAGAAAGAAAAAACTTACATTGTCTTCGAAATCATCACTGAACTCATTGCTGTTAGAGATGGCACAACCTGCTGTAGTGCATTGCGACCAGAAAGTACTGCAGAGATGGACAACCAGACTAGTGATCGGCACAAATCTGTCCCAACCAAAAACATATTTGCTCTTCTTTTTGGGGGAGAAAGATACGGATATCCAATCATTCCCAACACACCCATATCCACCCCCCCCTTCGTTGGAGACCCACCCTCTCTCTCTCTCTCTCACCCACATCTCCCACCCCGACCCCCCTCTTTTCCTCCCAAATTCCAGTCCCCTTCGTTACACCAACTTACTCCCCTCTTGCCCCCTCTCATTTCCCACCCAATTCCACCCCCCCCTTCCCACGCCTCCCGATAATCCTAAAGTACACTAAAAAGTACATTTAAAATGGATACCATTCTGCAGTGGAATGAAGAGTTATGTTGTGTGGTTCAAAAAGACATCTTGCCTAGCACTTTAGGAAAGTAAAGATAGTAATAAACACCCCGTCTATACTCCGTTATTCTTGTCGCTACCCCTTAGTGAGCGCCTCGTTTCCCATGAGGTTATCGGTAAGGGCAAGGGGGTCCTCTGGAGGTTGAGTTGAAGCACTTCGCTGGGGTGTCTAGCCAACACGGCTCTTTGACCCTGGCATCTGCTAAGACGGACGTGTGGTGTGACCTACACTCGCTTAATCGGGTGGAACACCATATCGACATGGTGTCTATGTCAATCTTGGTCGGGGGGACCCCTAAGGAAGAAGGTGTGGCAGGTGGAGCTTGTCCCTCTTGTTGGGTGCATAGTAAGCATGGGACACCGCTGAGAGAAAAACAAATAAACAATTGTATAGATACCATTCCAAAAACTAGCCCCGCTGCAAATGCCCCCTAGCAAGTCCTAAGCCGGAGGAGCAGGTGCGCATATGGGAAACAAGAACGAAAGAAAAGGATAAGACAAGATCTATATCTCATTGGATCTAGAAAGTATGATAGAGAATGGAAGGAAGTATCAAGCAAGGCAAACATTTACTATAAAGGTGCTAAATGTATGCAATTTACAAATCTTTCGATACAATTAATTTCGAAGCTTGAATGTCTCCCTTTAGTGATGAAACTGTATTCCGTAATGGTATGCAACCGTGCGCAAAGTTGCTTCCGGTAGTGGTCAACATGGAAAAAAAATTACATGTGGAGTCAAGAGAGAGAAAAGAGAGGGACAAAGAGAGAAATAGAAAGAAGAGAGAAGGAGAGAAAGAGAGAAGGAGAGAAAGATAGAAAGAGAGAAAGAGAGACAGAGACAGAGAGACAGAGAGAGACACAGACACAGAGAGACAGAGAGCGAGCACACAACACATTGTGTATCAGCATCACAGCACGTAGAGCTAGATGGTTAGGATCTCGATAAAAATAGAATTCGTCGGTCAGCTGGCGTGCATGCGCCACGTCATTTCGAGGATGTAAGTAGATTGGTGCCTGGCTCCAAAATTATTATTTTTTTTGTACATGCAAAAATTATTACACAACCGTTGACCCTATTCCGAGAATATTTTGTAAAGTTAACTAAGCTTTCTTGGTTTCCATTACCAGATGGCTCCACAGGAAGTGACATATAGGGAAAAAAGGATGCACTCTTAAACCGCGAAAGTTAATCCCTGTTGATTTTGTAACTTCAAAGGGGTACATGCAAGAGACTACAGAAATTGACGGATATATGTCACCAAACGACAACCTTCAGATTATGGTAGATGACGCCAAATCAGAGATTGTCATGGTTTTAAGCTCACAAAACTTGAATTACCTCAAAGCATCCGAAAAGATATTTGCTGACGGTACTTTTAAATATGCACCGAACTTTTTCTAGCAATTCTAACAATTCATGGCCTGAGATATGGAATATATACGCCTTGTGTCTTTTTTATACTACCAGACAAGAGGGAGCAAGCGTACACACAGACGTTCAATCATGTGAAAAGAATTTGTCAAGATAATGGAGCATGTCTACAGTTTGATGAAATCCATCTAGGTGTTGAGATTGCAACGCACAATGCTGGTAAAAAAGTTTGGCCTCGCTTTTCATGTATCGCAAGCAGGGTATCGACAAATACAGAAGTTCGGATTAACAGCGCAATACAGAGACTGCAAATCGGAAATTGGAAAAAGGATTAAACTTTTTTTGCCCTCCTTTCTTTACCAGTCGAGGGAAACGGTGATGCTTTTTTCTATTATTCTCATGGTGAATGCACCACCCCAAGAGAAGTGCAATGAGTTTGCTGATTACATTCTCTCTACATTGATAGCAGCAGTTCTCAATCCCCTCGAGAGATTTGGGCTCATGGCGTACACGAAAACGTATGCGACATTCCATCGCTATTTTGGCGACCATTTCAACGATTTCACTCCGAATGTTTTTACATTTTTAGAAGCCCTCCAGAAAGAGCAAGAGTCGTTGAAAAAGAGAACAAGAGACGAGAAATAATATCAGATTATGTCAAGAAACTAATTGAGCAAGGAGAATTTTTACGAAAGATGTGCATCCACTGCCAGCCTGTTTTAGAATAAAAATTTTCATCACTTTTAAGGTTCAATTTCAATAGTCACAATACATCCAATATTGGGACGGCCTCACTAAAAGGTACACACACAACAAACGCATACACAATAGACACACACCAACACACACCCGCCCACACCCACCTGTAACCTGTCACCTGTCGGCTGTCGGCGAATCGACGAAACCGCGAAACTTTCGCGGTTCCAGTGTGCTACCGAAAAATACCGCAGGTTGCGCGTGATGTCACCAGCGGCGAACCCTGATAGTGAAAGGCCCTGCATAGAAGTGTAGTGTGAAACTGCGTGTGTGATGTTGGATAAAGCGAGTCGATGTGATGGGTGTATTGCAAAGAGATCATAGTAAATCACCTTCTTGGTGTATTGCAATATTTTATAGGTGGTTCCTGGTACCAAAAAACAAGCAGAACACGCCCCTGGGCATAACAATTTTATTCTTAATTAAAGTTAAAAGAAAAAAGTTGTATCCTTTTGGTTTCTCATAACTGAACCGTGCCATGGATATATATAAAAACATAATTGTTTTCTAGGATAAAAAAAAAAAGGATTACAATAGTAGTATTTAACATGAGGCATCACCATTATATGCATACAGGTTGTATGTAAAGGTTCACCTGTATATTTAGTTTTCAACTTGTTTTGTGTAATTTATGTTTGACTTTCTTTCTTACACAAACGAAAAATGGACTCGTAACGGAGGTAAACCTTCATACTGGACATAATGAAGTGAGAATAGTAAATGGTAAATAATGCGTTGTAGATTTGTAAGCAAAATGATCATAGTAGATCTACGACAACATACATTCATCGAACTTGCCGGGGCAACCTATTTTAGATTACCTCTATTATTATTATGTCTTGACTGGTAACAAGTATTCGACGCAAGCAGTATGAATATAATATAATGGGAATGCGAGATGTAAAGAGATCGGTGCAATCAATGGCAATGAGGAGAGAATACAATACGGTATGGTACAGTGTTTATAACAACAATTCAACTACACACGTGCGTAATGTGTTATCATCCCTACCTCGCAGGCACACTGCAGCACCATTTTAGTCATCAGCTGACATTTTTTAGGCTGCTTTATCATATATGATCAGTCCTAGATTGGGACCTCACAATTTTTGTTTGTTTGTTTTAGTACTGTTTGTATTGTACGGTGTTGCAATCATATTTTATATATATATAAATCACATTTGCTTTTGAATACAAAATCACCATAGCTCCAATCAGTATGATTATTTCAGATTTAATTGAAGTGTGATTTTTCTATTGTGTGCATGCCTATGACACTATACAAAAACAATGAAATACCTCTCGTGATATCGCCACCAGGTCCTGTCAATGATGTGACATTAACGTACCATAATTGTAGCTATTGTCAAACACACAACTCTTTTATACTACCACCACCAGGTCCTGTCAATGATATGACATTAACGTACCATAATTGTAGCTATTGTCAAACACACAACTCTTTTATACTACCACCACCATGCATTATCACTGAACATGAGCTCCTCAAATGTCCACCCCGTCAGAATCCGCGCTGGCCAACTGTCTTTACAGTACTGAGACGAAAGGCGGCGTTTTACGCTTCGCCACATGGAACGCCTGGTAACCATGCCGTCTGACAAGGGTTTCTCGAAGCTCGCAAGTTTCGAATCGTTTCCTGACTTATCAACCCTCATATCAACCAAATTTTACAGGAAAAGGAAAAGACTCCGTTAATTTAAGGTTTTTCGATGAAATGACTTGAATCCTGTCCACTACAGTCCAATGGCATATAGCTGTTAATGTGAAATCACTACAGACGTATGATGAAATGCAATTACAGACTTGTGCGGCAGTTTAGCGTTAGAGCAACAACCCTGTAAATGTTTGCTGCAGGGTTGTGCAAGCGAATTTGGCTCCAAGAATGTGGGTTACAAAATTGGGCACTCAATTTAATGGCGTTGTTACGAGGAACTTCAACAGTATTAAAAGATTGAATCTCTCTGTTAATGTTTCATTAAACGCATAAATCATCAACATTTATTCACTCAAATGATACGCTCAATTTGGTATATTTTCACTCTTTTGGTAGTGGAACATAGTTATAATTTGACTGAAGATGGATGCATATGGATCTTAAAACCTTGACGTTGAACATTTTGTTTATAAAATTAACAATAACCGGTGTATTTCCTCCGGCCAGTGAACACGTAAGCACCTGTACAGGGAGTCCCGCCCTCCACGAATCTTGGTCGACCAAAGGCTAAGGGAATTAACCCTGACAGAAAATAAGGCCTGGTAGGGGGCTCTAGGTGGCAACCCCACCATCTAGCTAGAGTACAGTGGGCTACTCCTGCTTATCCAAAAACAAACAGATTCATAGAAATAATGTAATATAAACCGGCTTGATCTTTCGAAGACGAACTTGAAACGAATACGGACTGATTTTTGGAACATGGAATGTTACGGCAATAAATGGAAAAGAGTATTGAAGAAATGGAAAAATTCAAAGTAGATATTTTGGCCATTACCGAAACAACGATAGAGCTAGAGCAGGAGTAGGCTTCCTAGTGTATAAGGCATAAAAAGCTACTAGAAAGTTGGAAAATTTATAAACCCACGGTTATTAGAGGTAAAAATATTAAACCAAAAGGACGAGAAATTAAATTATTAATAGCTTATGGACCAAACAAAGACGCAACTAAAGAAGAAAAAGATATCTTCGAAAACGATTTACAAATAGCTGCAGAAAATCTCAAACCCAAATTGGAATTAATGCTTTTAGGAGATTGAAATCCTCGAGTAGACAACAATGTAGAAACGTCAGGAGAGGAGTAATAGGTAAGAAGGAGAGACAACAACTTCCCAAATGGAGAGACTAATAGATTTTTGCCTAAAGATAAGATATCCACAAATGTACAAGATCAAATGAAGAAAAACAAAAAAGGAAGAGAAGAAAGCTACTAAACTCAAAATAGAGGAACTAAATAAACCAGTAGTAAAACAGGTATACCAATCTAGGATAAAAAGATTTATCAATGAAAGACAGATGCATCTGAATGATAGCACAATAGAAGAAAAGCGGCAGATGTATAAATAAACACTCCTCAATTGTAATGAAGAGGTCTATGGTAGAAACAAATTAAAGGAGAAATGAACAGAACAGCATGGTGCAATGAGAATGGCAAGAAAAAGATCAAAGAAAAGAAGGATGCCTGGAAGAAATACTTGCAAACAAAGAGACCAGAGGATATGATAGATTACGTGAATAAAAGAACTATCGCCAAAGAGGAAATTAGGAAAGCAAAACAGGAACAATGGGAAGATTTTGGACAAAGATTTCAATAAAAGCTAATATCAAGGAAATCAAAAGTTGTGCTGGGGCGGGGGGGGGACGAAGAGCATGAGAAAGACCAAAGCATGCTCAATACGACAAATTAAGAATGCCAAAGGAAAAATAATGAAAGAATCATGGAAACATGGAGAAAGCATTTTCAACAATTACATAATCCCTCTAGAACGTAAGAAAAAATGAGTAAATATCAATTATTAAGAGTATCAAGTAATCCAGAGGAGACAGCTGAAGATGTAGATACAAATCCAAACAGCTATAGAAAAGTGAAATTAGGAAAATCCCCAGGAGCAGATCAAGTTTATCCAGAAATGATTAAAAACTAAAGGGAGAGGCAGACAAAACTACTATGGTAACAAGCATGGTAGTCTAAACAGGTACCAGACTAGTGAGGATATCACTACTTAGCGTTCCAGGAAAAGTGTATGCCAGGATACTGGAAATAAGACTAAGGAAAAGAGTAGACGATCAGATTGAAGAGCATCAGAGTGGATTTAGACCAGGAAGAAGTGTACAAGACCACATATTTACAATTAGACAAATAACAGAAAAAATCATTGAGAGAAACATTGACTTGCACCTGTGTTTTATTGATTGAGAAAAGGCATTTGACGCTGTGAGTAGCAAAATTTAATAGAAGCCATTAAAAGTTTTTACAATAAACCAACATGTGCAGTGAAGAGTAGCTGGAAACATATTTCAGAATTTGATGTAGATATAGGAGTAGGAAGGGGTTGTATCCTAAGTCCTTTTTGTTTATCACATACATGGATGCAGTCATAAAAGCATCCTCAAAAATGAAGAAAATGAATGTAGGTAAGCTCAAACCAGTAAATGTATCAATGCTTTTATTTGCCGCAGAAACCGGACCTTAGACAGGAAAACTAAAAGAGACAAAATCAGAAAAAAAAACAATAAAAGATCAAACCAAAGCGGATGGCATAAAAACTAAGATAGAAACACATCAATAGAGATGGTTTGGGAATGTAAACAGAATGAATGACAATAGAATAGCTAAATCAGTATACAGTGCTAGAGCCCAAGGTAAAAACACCAAAAGGCAGACATTGGAGAAAGTGGGTAGAAGATATAAAAGAGGCATTGAAGCATAGAAATTTAACTCTTTTGGAAGGAAACAGAAAATGCCAGGACAGGGCATCCTGGAGAAATATCATCTCAGGCATCTGAACCCATACACAGAAAGTTAGAATGGGAACTGATAAAGAAAGAAAAAAAATGTATTTCCCCTGCATGGAGAAAAACAATGCTCTAATGGCTTAATGACAGGTGTGGTGTTGATGAAATACCAAAACATTGTGTATGGCCATGAACCTGTTCTGATTTTGAAGACACAGTGTTGTCGGATGTTATATACTGTCCACTTTCTATTTTTAAGTAAGAGAAAACCCACAAGAATAATCTGATTGACTCCTCTGGCTGAGATATGTCCCCAGATCACATACAGCGTTAGTGTGCACACGGAGAGCAGAGTTTTCTTTTGCCAGGAGGACTTTTGACAGAAAGTTGATTTATTTTTATTGACCAATTCTTTTATTATATTTGTGTACGTACGAGCAGCTCGCTTTCATCAAACTGGTTTTGTTGCGTCACTATTTCCTCTGCCGCGTGTTAAGGGGTTGTTTGAAAAAAGCTAAATATTTTTCGTCGCATTGTCTTATTGTAAAATAATGTCTCTAATTCCAAAGTTTCGCAGGCTGAGTATTCTCTGACGCATCTTCAGCATTAAGTTTTGTACATTATGTTACTAGGCCAGTGTTCTATTTTGTTCTCTCTCTCTAGAGGTGTAAATGATCGTATGCTGTCTGATTCTATTTACCACCGATTCAGGTACACAACTATGACAGATGTGCTTGCCGTAAGTGTCTTGACACATTGTTTCGTCATTTAGGCGTTTGGATTAAAGGTATTAAAGACGAAAAACCTGGTTGATTCAAATAATACCAGGAAGAATGACTTACTTGTACATCAATCATAATAACTCCTTTTTGTAGCTGTGTGTAGAAGAATTGTAAATTGACGTCTACAGTCGCTTCTATTTCTGCAGCATCTCGCTCTCTGTTTAACGATATATTTTTTAAAATGCATTGTCTCTGCTGTTCCGCATCTCCCATAGACCACATTATTTTATTTGTTTTAAACAGCTCTTGTCTTCTTTTCTGAATCAACTTTCTTTGCACATTATTCGACATTGAATACCACACCACTGCCCAACCGTTATAGCTGTCACTTCCTGTTCTCGGAAAAAAGTACATGTACACGCATCACCAAGGTTCCTTGAAATCTTTGCGTTTATTTCCACTTTTAAATGTTTTCGATGTTTCTTCAATATTATTATTAGATGTGTTTATCTGGTATTCAGCCATCATAGCTTCACACTGTTCCCATGAATCATTAGCATGCTTTTGCCATAATTCGTTTGTGGACGTTGTAGAAGGGTTAAATGAATTATCATCGTTATTTGCATTTTCTGTTTCGTGAGACTTTGTCCACCCCTCTGATTTTGAAGAGACTAACTTTTTAAAGGGTCGTCATCGCTATCGCTGTCTGATAAGGAAGTTTGTAGACGTACATCTGCTTCGCAAGAGATACCCAACGCTTTAAGATCAGAATGGAAACAATCAGATCATTCAGAATCTGAGCAATATAGGTCAGCATTGTCAATTTCAAATTCAGTGCCAGATAATTCCAACTCACTTTCTGTCTTAATGTCTTTATCTCTTCGTGACGACGAAAAAAACAAATCGCCGTCCATTTGCCGTCTCCACAACAAATGAGCGTGTCTGTAGCCTTGTAATTTAGACAGGATGCAATAGTTCTAGATCATTGTTGAAAGGAGAAATATTGGGATATGGAAAATATGACTACAGCGATGACAAAGTAATTTTGATGAAGACAACATGATAAGAAGGAGGAGGAGGGTAGTAGGGTGAGAATGAGAAGGAAGACGATGAGGGGATTTAGTAATAATAGTAATAGCAACAAAATTAGTACTAGAAGTGGTAGTAATAACAACGGTGGTAAAAGTAGCTATAGCAAAAAAGCGGCTGTCAGCAATAAACCCTCTTGTGACGAGCACTTATCCACACTATATTGTTTTCATGTTTAAAAAATGGTCCTCGACAAAACGTTTCCAACCATAAGACTATCAATTTCAAAGAGCATACAGACAAATTGCCATTTGCACGTAGCATACTGAAAAGATTCCTCCAATGCAATATTTGGGTATTCCGTTTATTCTGATTGAAGTAAGTAAAAAAAAAGTGTAAAGAGAATTTCCCATGAAAACGACGAACTCTGAATAGGGGCTCAAACTTCTTACTTCAGGATGAGAAAACTAAACGTCTACCCATAGGCCACAGCATCAGCAAAATGATGGATCTAGCAAAGAAGACGAAGATGATCATGAATACAGGTAATCCAGTTAATAATGTGCACCTATTGTGTATGCGTTATTAATTATTACGCTCATCCTGCTGTAGAAAGAATAACATTACAAATAGTTAATGAATTTTAGTAAAACACTCGCAAGAAAAACTCATCTTAAATTCAATGTTTATACAATCTAGTGTTGATAGGCCGGGCGGTGGACAGGCCAACCCTCCACGAGTCTCCTGCTGCCTTACAGGCCGGTCTTATTATCAAGGCTAAGGGAGTTAACCTAATAGAAAATAACCTGCTGCCTTGCTGGCTGGGTCTTGAATGACTAACGGCTAAGGGGAGTTAACTCTGACAGAAAATAACAAGGCCTGGTAAGGGGCCTCAAGGTGGCAGCCACCATCTACCTAGGGTACAGTGGGCTATATCCTCTGCTTATCCAAAACAACCTGATTCAGAAGTAAAATAAATATAACCGGTTTGATCTTTGGAAGACGAACTTGAAACGAAGACGGACTGGGATTTTGGAACATGGAACGTTAGGGCAATAAATGGAAAAGAGTTAGAATTAGTTGAAGAAATGGAAAAATTTAAAGTAGATATTTTGGCCATTACAGAAACAAAGAAAAAAGGACAGGAATAGAAAATGTAGGACCGGATCATATTTTAATCTTCTCAGACTAGATGTGAAAGATAGAGCTAGAGCAGGAGTAGACACTCTAGTGCAAAAAAGGCATGAAAAGCTACTAGAAAGTTGGAAATGTATAAGCCCACGGCTATTAGAGGTAAATATTAAACCAAAGGACGAGAAATTAAATTATTAATAGCTTATGGACCAAACGAAGATGCAATTAAAGAAAAAAAATATCTTCGAAAATGATTAACAAATAGCTTCAGAGAATCTTAAATCCAAACAGGAACTACTGCTTTTTATGAGATTTAAACGCTAGAGTAGGCAACAATGTAGAAACATCAGATGGTAAAGGAGAGATTGCAACTCTCCAAATGGACAGAAACTAATAGATTTTTGCCTAAAGAATAACATGAAAATAGCTGACACCTTTTTTCCTCAAAGATATCCACAAATATACAAGAGTAAATGAAGACAGGTGTGAAAAGTCAATTATAGACTACATAATAGTTAGCAGCTCCTTTTTTTTACAGTACATTGGATGCAAGAGTAAACAGAGGAGCAGAAATATTTAGTGATCATCTTAGTGATTGCCAAAATGAGATTACTGACTGGAGGAAAACAAACAGAAAAGGAAAGAGAAAAAGCTACTAATCTCAAAATAGAGGCACTAAATAAACCAGTAGTAAAACAGATATATCAATCTAGGATAAAAAAGATTTATCAGTGAAAGACAGATGCACCTGAATGATAGCACAATTGAAGAAAAGTAGCAGATGTATAAAGAAACACTCCTCAGTTGTACTGAAGAGGTCTGTGGTAGGAAACAAATTAAAGGAGATAGGAAAAGAAGAACATGGTGGAATGATAATGTCAAGACTAAGATCAAAAGAAAAGAAGGATGCCTGGAAAGAAATACTTGCAAACAAAGAGACCAGAGGATAGGATAGATTACGTGAATAAAAGAACTATCGCCAAAGAGGAACTTTAGGAAAGCAAAACAGGAACAATGGGAAGAGTTTGGACAAAGATTTCAAGAAAGCTATCAAGGAAATCAAAAGCTGTTCTGGGGGCAATGAAGAGCACGAGAAAGACCAAAGCATGCCCAATACGACAAATTAAGAATGTCAAAGGAGAAATAATGAAAGAAGACAACGAAATCATGGAAACATAGAGAAAGTATTTTCACCAATTACATAATCCCTCCAGAACGTATGAAACAAGGAGTAAAGATCAATTAGTAAGAGTTTCAAGTAATCCAGAGGAGACAGCTGAAGATGTAGATATATCAATGGAAGAAATCCAAACAGCTATAAGAAAAGTGAAATTAGAAAAAGCTCCAAGAGCAGATCAAGTTTATCCAGAAATGATTAAAAACCAAGGAGAGAGGCAGACAAACTATTACTTGCAATATGTCAACAAGCATGGAAGTCTAAACAGGTGCCAGACGACTGGAAAAGAGGAACATAAGAAAGGATCAACTATGGAATGCTCAATACTATAAGGATATCACTACTTAGCGTTCCAGGGAAAGTATATGCCAGGATACTGGAAATGAGACTAAGGAAAAGAGTAGACGATCAGATTGAAGAGCATCAGAATTGATTTAGACCAGGAAGAAGTGTACAAGGTCACATATTTACAATTAGACAAATAATAGAAAAATTCCTTGAGAGAAACATTCACTTACACCTGTGTTTTATTGACTTAGAAAAGGCATTTGACACTGAGGAGGAGAGATAACTATGGCATTCCTTAAAAGAACACAATGTAGAGCAAAATTTAATAGAAGCCATTAAAAGTTTTTTTACAATAAACCAACATGTGCAGTGAGAGTGCTGGAAACATATCTGCAGAACTTGATGTAGATATAGGAGTAAGACAGGGTTGTATCCTAAGTCCCCTTTTGTTTATCACATTTATGGATTCAGTCGCAAAGGCATCCTCAAAAATGAAGAAAATGAATGTAGGTATGGAAGCTCAAACCAATAAATGTATCAATGCTTTCATTTGCCGATGATTTAGTTCTGTTTAGAAAATCAGAAAGTGACCTTCAGTCGAATATCAACATTATGAACAATGAACTAAATAAAAGAGGAATGAGAGTAAATGCAAAGAAAACCAAAACAATGCTAGTAACTAGGGAAGCTAAAACACAAAATCTTAAATTGGGCAGGGAGTATTTAGAACATGTTCAAGGGTACAATTTCCTAGGAGGGAAAACTAAGAGAAGAAATCAGCCAGAGAATCCAAAAGGCAAGTGGAATATATAACCATCTAGGAAAGGCATCTGTAGGTAAGCAAGAATTGTCAACAAAAACCAAAATGGCAGTATACAATACAGTTTATTGTCCTACTCTCCTCTATGGCAGTGAAACTTGACTTTAAACAGTAGCGAATACAAAAGAGTACAGACAGCTGAAAGGAAATATCTAAGAAGAGTAGTAGGAAAACTAAAAGAGACAAAAATCAGAAACACAAACAATAACAGATCAAACCAAAGCAGATGGCATAAAACTAAGATAGAAACAAATCAATAGAGACGGTTTGGGCATGTAAACAGAATGAATGACAATAGAATAGCTAAATACAGTGCTAAGGCCCAAGGTAAAAGATCAAAGGTAAACCTCGGAGAAAGTGGGAAGAAATATAAAAAGAGGCATTGAAACATAGAAATTTAACTCTTTTGGAAGGAAACAGAAAATGCCAGGACAGGGCATCCTGGAGAAAGATCATCTCAGGCATCTGAACCCATACACCGAAAAGGTAAAATGAAAACTGATAAAGAAAGAAATAAAGTGTTGATAGGTGCGCAAAACGGGGAGAAAAAAACAATGGCTGATTCAGAATTCACCCAGTTGGCTTGGGTAAATAAAAATCGGAAATAAATACCAAGAAATACTATAACTCCAGTGCAACGTTCCTGTATCCCCTACATCACGTATTTAGGCAAAAGATTTAGATGAATAACCCTGTAAGTGTAATTGCAGGATTATGTCGCTGAAAACTACCCAGCACGGTATCCGGCTAGTTGCGCCGATCTTAATCCTGTTACGTAATGACATGCCGCCGCGCCCTGGATTGCGCCAGTCGTAATCGGTAAACGATAAACGTAGTATCGAAATTTGAAATATTTCTGAAACTCGCCTCTTCCGAGTCCGCGACCAGTGTTTATCGTCTTATTATTTATCTAATTAACCCACTGTCCTGTGTCACCGACCAGAGCTCATCTCATTGTACTGTATTCTCATACCAAGAAGAAAGAAATGAGTATCCCCATCCATCTTCAACTCAAAGCAAACAAGAAATGCGTGATGCAAGAAGAAAAGCTGCAGACTTTCCAAATGAGCAGCCTTCAAAATTGTGTATGAGGAGGTGCGAGAGAAATCGGCACTCACTATGAAAGATGTGGATACTATGCCGCAGAGTCACAGACTATCGTTTGAAGGGCAGACCTAAAATTCCGACAACACTTGCAGAAACCTTGCTTGCTGTTCAAGATTACACGTGAGTCATAGTTTATCTCCTCCTCCCCTTCATAATGTCAATACTTGAATTTAACTTTTAAAATCTAGATTTTGTAGCGCTTTCCCTTATTAACTCAAAGCATTGTACACTTTCACTCTGTAAGGTGAATAGGTGACAACACTGATAATATTCTTCTCTACCTGTAGCCGGGTATTCATAACCACCCTAGTCAGTTGGGGTAATGTGTGTGAAGGAAACACAATTCAAATTTGATCTCTATCTTAAAAAACAAACAGATTTTCAAGAGTTATTTTTCTACACAGATGCGGCTTCATGACCAGACTTGATGATGAGACGGAGATTGTCATCCTTACCACAACGGAGAATTTAAAGTTCACATTATCAACAGATGTCTTTGCAGATGGTACGTTCAAAGTGCCCACCATTTTTCTACCAGCTGTATATTCTTCATGGACTACAAAATGGTTACCACGTGCCATCAGTTTTTGTTTACTCCTAGACAAAAAGGCCAGTACATATGGTTGTCTTCTGTATCTCCTCGATGAGATGTGTGCGGGAAACAAGGGCTAGCATTGAGGCCAACAACGCTGCACATCGATATGGAACATGCAATGGTAAGCGCATCCAACAAAATTTGGCCGTCGACAACAATTAAAGTGTACCAGTTCCACCTCGCCCAAGCATCACTCCGAATATTTACGACCATCATCCGATATTGGCCTTCCAGCAGTAGCCCCTCACCAAATAGAGGAATTTTTTGTTGCGTGTTGATCCCAGCTAGTAGCCTCACCATAATAGCAAAATTTTTGTTGCCTTCCAGGAAAAATACATCACCATCTTCAGAGGAATTTTTTGTTGCCTTTCCAGCAGTAGCCCCACCAAACAACGAACTTTTGTCGAAGTTTCCCCTCCAGCTTTGCACAACACTTCACCTCGAGCAGCAATCCTAATATCTTTGTGTTCTGGAGAAATTAAGAACTACAGCAAGTACAAAATCAATATCAAACAACGATCTGCGTCAACAAACTCGTGCATCAAAGAAGAAACTTAAACCGACAGAAAGACTTGGAACATCAAAAAATTTTTGACCGCCATTTGCTTGAAAATGCTCCTCTCCAAAAGTGACTTGTACATAGATGTGAATAGGGTATAGGAGTTTAATACTTATGTTAGTGTCATCAATTTTACACATTTTATCATTTTCATTATATCAAGAACATTATCCTGCTCAAAATCCTACTTCCACCTCCCCGTGGTGGGCAGGGGACCAACATAATGCCAACTTTACTAAGTCATCGTTACATTTGGCAGACGGAAGAGGTGGGTTTTGTTTTGAAAACATGACCACGTTCGATTACCACCCATACACGTTACCGATATACGACTAGCGCAATCTGCCAGGCATGAACGAAATAGGTGGAATCATAATCCCCTTTGAAGTCACTAATAATAGATCGGCGCAACTAGCCGTTAACCACTCAAACAGGGTTGTTTATATCTTAAAATGTCCGTTATAAGTTTAAGTGTGAATGTTGTATTGAGCTTCTTTATTGAGCTACGGGTCCTAAGGTTTTGTTAAATTTCCTAGAGAAATAGGGGGGAGGGGAAATTATTTTCGAAAAAGTGTGGGTCCAAGGGTTCTTGTCCTCGGGCTACAAAATGGTTTCGATGTGATGATCATGGTTGTTCTTGAGCAAGCCATTTTATTTCCGTTTTATACTGTGTTCTTAACCGTACTCTTTGGGCTGGTTATAGCCGTGGCTTTGTGTTTGTAAACAATGGAAGTCGCCACAGCCGTGATGGTCGAAGAAAGCAACAAAAAAACTCACGAGTCCAATTGGGTCTTCGACTAACCCCTCCCACGCTATCAATCATAAATGTTCAAAAACAGTGTAAACAGTAACGTTCAATATCAATATTTTAAACGTAGTAACTGTAGATGTGTCAACAATGACACAAAGCAACGGAAAAAACACTGGCTTTAAGCCTTCCCAGGACAAAAATACATACACGGCAATCCAGTGTCACAATACAACACAAAAAGCACTCCGTCACAAAGACGAACTCAAAAACATGATACAAGAAATGAAAACATTTTA
>JAXRKP010001185.1:0-30000 GCA_037039925.1 Doris montereyensis
ACCAGTAGGTGTAGTGGTAATGGTTGTAATTGTGATGCTATTTTTAAGGGGTCTTGGTTGTTTAAGAGGTAAGGTGTCGGCCTCTCAAACAAAATGTAGTGGGTTCGAGCCCCGCCAACGGTTGAAACATTTCCTCCCGAGTTTTTTAACAACATCTACCCCCTGGACCAGACAGGTAGATCAACACCTAGTGCCATGGAAACGGATGCAGACCACAACACTCTGTGCACGTTAAAGATCCCTTGGCTGTTTACAGGGCAGTCCGGGCAACATTAGAAATCCAACCAAATCCCCGAGATCACCTTAGTTGTGCATGTGGGTAAATAAATCAAAAGCTATTTTAGAATACCTGGTAACGGTACCATGAACCGAGAAGAAATTGAACTAGCCCCAAAAATTAGTTCAAGCAGAAACTTATGTTTACAAAAAAAAAAAGATGGAAAGTATAATATTTAAGTTGTATGTGGCACATTTGTTCAGAGTGTACGTCAACTGACCGTTTGAATATGACGTCATAGACGAAATTGGTAAAACATGTATTCAAACTGGTGCGCATTGTTTCCAACAAGACGCGTCTTCAATTTTGTGAACAATTTCAGTTGTAGCAGATCATAATAATAATAAGTCTCTTCCAAACAAACTTTATGAATTTATCGCTGACTGACTGATTGGCAATTATCTTGTTGCCAGTTTTAGATATTGTTTCGGGATTTTCTTCAAACAATACATTTACCTCGTTAATGGGTTTTTTCCTTCTGATACATACAGACTCTCTTCTCCTCGCCACCACTCCATTGACAATTCACGCTTCGTGTCGTGACTGTAGATGTAGATCTAGTACGTTCTGACACTCTTGCCAAACTTTAAACAGCCATAACTTTTAAATTAAAACAAATCGGGTTTTCAAATTCAGTATGTACATTTGAAATGGCTTTAACGTTATGCTGGTTTTTTCTCTCTGAAATTGAAGAACGGACTATCGATTTGGCTTCTCTAATCTATACTCGCGGACAAAAGAAGCTAAGCACATTAAGACCCTGTGTTCTTCGAAATATTTCATGTCTATCACTATACAGTTAATTGCATGTTCTTAAAGATTAATGCAGGTCGAAGACAACACAGTAAACCTGTGTTCTCTTCGATGCGGGTAATATCTGAAGTGTGTCAAATGACCGAACGTTATCTAGGTCACGCCTCGGACCACACTCACGGTTTGTACGTGTACGTGACTTAACGCCTTAATATCCCCTCTTTTAGTTTTTCTGGAGCTATGACCCTCTGATCAGTTTTGATTTATCAAAAAACTATACCCCTATTACTCACTGTATAGCTATTGACCCACTCTTAAAACACCAATGGCTTTATTCACAGAATATTTTAATTTTTATTTTGACATGAACCTCTCTTTTTTCTCAAATTGCTGTATAGCCTCTCTATTACTGATAATGTATAGTCTACTGTATAGCTATTGACATGAACCTCTCTATTACTAATCGATGTAGAGCTATTGACAAAGATGTACTACTATTGACATCTCTATTACTAATCGATGTAGAGCTATTGACATGAACCTCTCTATTACTAATCGATGTATAGCTATTGACATGAACCTCTCTATTACTGATTGATGTATAGCTATTGACATGAACCTCTATTACTGATGACTGTATAGCTATTGACATGAACCTCTCTATTACTGATCGCTATTGACAGAACCTCTCTATTGCTGATACTTGACTATTGACATGAACCTCTCTATTACTGATCGATGTATAGCTATTGACATGAACCTCTCTATTACTAATCGATGTAGAGCTATTGACATGAACCTCTCTATTACTAATCAATGTAGAGCTATTGACATGAACCTCTCTATTACTAATCGATGTAGAGTTATTGACATGAACCTCTCTGTACTAATCGATGTAGAGCTATTGACATGCTTGATGCAGGAGTTGGTGTCAAAGACAGGGAGACGATTCTCAGTTTTGAAATTGTTGTTGGACAGCATTTAAATTTCTCATTGTTTTGAAATTGTTGTTGGACAGCATTTAAATTGTGTCATTGCATCTTTGACACCTTGGACAGCATTTAAATTGTGTCATTGCATCTTTGACACCTTGGACAGCATTTAAATTGTCTCATTGCATCTTTGACAACAACTCCTGCATCAAGCATGTCAATAGCTCTACAGAGATAAGTAATAGAGAAGGCAGTGCCATTTTGTCATTGCATCTTTGACAAAAAAAACGTAAAATAAAAAAAAATGTAACTTACTGTGAACAAGGCAAGTGATGTGTTTAAAGATGGCTTATGGTCAAAAATGAGCAATAGTTTTTAAACATGAAAGCAAGAAAAAATAGATCGGAGGGGGGGGGTATTAAAGGCGTTCAGTCACGTGCACGTGCAAACCATGGGGTCCGTGGCGTGACCTAGATAACGTTTGATCATTTGACACACTTCAGACATTACCCGCACTTTAGTTTTTTAGAATATTATGCAATTAACTGTATAATGAAAGACATGACATCTTTCGAAGAATACAGTGTCGCAAAGTGTTTAGTTTTTTTTTTGTTCTCGAGTATGTATAAATGATAACGACTCTTCGTCAACTTGCATTTTTAGAAGCCTTACGGTAATCAAAAGACATCACAACCGATGTCATCAAAGCAGGCTATGACAAATCGCTTTTCATGTAGATTTCCTAAATATCAGAGGGATTAGAAACTATTTCTATTTTGCCATGTTTTCTCGCTGAAAATTAATATGCATGCAATTTATAAATGGTTATCCTACCTCTTGACAACTTAAAAAAGGAATATCATTGCTGTTAGATGTTGATATGAATTCGGGTATTACAATTCTTGATTTTTAGGACTTGAGTATATAACCCGTTTTGTCATGAAAAAAACGTATTTGCCTAGTATTGTTTTGAACTCATTAAAAAAAACAGAAAAAAAATTATGTAAAGGTATGGATTGAAATGTGCTCACTTAACAATGACCTCACACATCAATTCAATGCCAGGAGGCTTCAGGTAACTCACGTGCACGTGATTCATGCTCATGTCATTGATTGGTGACATGGTTCACGTGGAATTCGTCACCTTCTTTCTTATTTCACTTGAGACAGCGGCGGCGTTTTATAAAGGCTACCGGCTAACCTTTCAGTCATTTAAATCTTTGGCAACAATGAAGTCTAAAACTATGAAAACCATGTTTATAACTCTCAAAAGATCACAACGGTTTTATTCAATTATTTTAAAAAGAGGCAGAGAGGGGGGGGAGGGATGTCTTTTCCATAATAATATATCCAACCTGACCAAGGAACACGGCATGTTTTGGACTGTCAGGATAATTGTTGTCTCAAACTACAAACAATCGTACACATAGTTTATGATTGTCTCAAACTACGAACAATCGTACACATAGTTTATGATTGTCTCAAACTACGAACAATCGTACACATAGTTTATGATTGTTTCAAACTACACACAATGGTATACATAGTTTATGATTGTCTCAAACTACGAACAATCGTACACATAGTTTTATGATTGTCTCAAACTACACACAATGGTACACATACTTTATGATTGTCTCAAACTACGAACAATCGTACACATAGTTTATGATTGTTTCAAACTACACACACAATGGTATACATAGTTTATGATTGTCTCAAACTACGCACAGTGGTACACATAGTTTATGATTTTACGAACAATCGTACACATAGTTTATGATTGTCTCAAACTACACACAATGGTATACATAGTTTATGATTGTCTCAAACTACGCACAGTGGTACACATAGTTTATGATTGTCTCAAACTACGCACAATGGTACACATAGTTTATGATTGTCTCAAACTACGCACAATGGTACACATAGTTTATGATTGTCTCAAACTACGCACAATGGTACACATAGTTTATGATTGTCTCAAACTACGCATAATGGTACACATAGTTTATGATTGTCTCAAACTACGCACAATGGTACACATAGTTTATGATTGTACGCATAATGGTACACATAGTTTATGATTGTCTCAAACTACGCACAATGGTACACATAGTTTATGATTGTCTCAAACTACGCACAATGATTGTCTCAAACACATAGTTTATGATTGTCTCAAACTACGCACAATGGTACACATAGTTTATGATTGTCTCAAACTACGCACAATGGTACACATAGTTTATGATTGTCTCAAACTACGCACAATGGTACACATAGTTCATGATGAGGACGACACCTTAGACACCTTTTCTTTGAAACGTTACCAAAACCAAGAAAGATTCAGAAGGAACACTGGCTATCTGAACACATGATCTTTGTTTGTAACATCAAATGTAACCCTCTGACAGCATGACGCCAACTGAGCCATACATGCCATTGTATAAACTCAATCAAAACATGGGGCGTAGCCATTGGACAATAATATAAACTCAATCAAAACATGGGAGCCATTGGACAATAATATAAACTCAATCAAAACATGGGGCATAGCCATTGGACAATAATATAAACTCAATCAAAACATGGGGCATAGCCATTGAACAATAATATAAACTCAATCAAAATACGGGGCATAGCCATTGGACAATAATATAAACTCAATCAAAATACGGGACATAGCCATTGCACAATAATATAAACTCAATCAAAACACGGGGGCATAGCCATTGGACAATAATATAAACTCAATCAAATCACGGGGCATAGCCATTGGACAATAATATAAACTCAATCAAATCGGGACATAGCCATTGGACAATAATATAAACTCAATCAAATCACGGGGGGCATAGCCATTGGACAATAATATAAACTCATTCAAAACACGGGACATAGCCATTGGACAATAATATAAACTCAATCAAAATACGGGACATAGCCATTGGACAATAATATAAACTCATTCAAAATACGGGGCATAGCCATTGGACAATAATATAAACAATCAATGTTTCTCTAAAAAATGTATTGTTGCTAATGTCGAATCTAACTGAGGTAATAGGAACGTCATTCAAGTCAAGTGGTTTACACAAAAACACAATCACTCTAAGCTTAGTGAAATGACGTGACGTCACTGCTCTAGTAGCCGCGTTGTTAAGCTTCTACTGTAAAACTGGACAAAATCCCAAAGCTTAAAAATTTGAAAAGCCGCCAAAGATCAAAGGAATTCGCCACAACGGAAAAAAATGTAAGAATAACAGTCACATCTAACACAACATCTTTACGTCAGAGATAATATAAAGAGTGACAGTCAAATCTATTACAAAATCTTTACGTCAGAGATAAGAGTCACATCTACTACAAAAATCTTTACGTCAGAGATAATGTAAGAGTGACAGTCAAATCTATTACAAAATCTTTACGTCAGAGATAATGTAGAGTGACAGTCAAATCTATTACAAAATCTTTACGTCGAGATAATGTAAAAGTGACAGTCAAATCTATTAATCTTTACGTAGATAATGTAAAAGTGACAGTCAAATCTATTACAAAATCTCAGAGATAATGTAGAGTAGTCAAATCTATTACAAAATATTTACGTCAGAGATAATGTAACAGTGACAGTTAAATCTATTACAAAATCTTTACGTCAGAGATAATGTAAAAGTGACAGTCAAATCTATTACAAAATCTACAAAATTACAAAATCTTTACGTCAGAGATAATGTAAGAATGACAGTCAAATCTATTACAAAATCTTTACGTCAGAGATAATATAAGAGTGACAGTCAAATCTATTACAATAATGTCAGAGATAATGTAAGAAGTGACAGTCAAATCTATTACAAAATCTTTACGTCAGAGATAATGTAAGAGTGACAGTCAAATCTATTACAAAATCTTTACGTCAGAGATAATGTAAGAGTGACAGTCAAATCTATTACAAAATCTTTACGTCAGAGATAATGTAAAAGTGACAGTCAAATCTACTACAAAATCTTTTTACGTCAGAGATAATGTAAGAGTGACAGTCAAATCTATTACAAAATCTTTACGTCAGAGATAATGTAAGAGTGACAGTCAAATCTATTACAAAATCTTTACGTCAGAGATAATGTAAGAATGACAGTCAAATCTACTACAAAATCTTTACGTCAGAGATAATGTAAGAGTGACAGTCTAATCTACAAAATCTTTACGTCAGAGATAATGTAAGAGTGACAGTCAAATCTACTACAAAATCTTTACGTCAGAGATAATGTAAGAGTGACAGTCAAATCTACTACAAAATCTTTACGTCAGAGATAATGTAAGAGTGACAGTCAAATCTACTACAAAAATCTTTACGTCAGAGATAATGTAAGAGTGACAGTCAAATCTATTACAAAATCTTTCGTCAGAGATAATGTAAGAGTGACAGTCAAATCTACTACAAAATCTTTACGTCAGAGATAATGTAAGAGTGACAGTCAAATCTATTACAAAATCTTTACGTCAGAGATAATGTAAGAGTGACAGTCAAATCTACTACAAAATCTTTACGTCAGAGATAATGTAAGAGTGACAGTCAAATCTACTACAAAATCTTTACGTCAGAGATAATGTAAGAGTGACAGTCAAATCTACTACAAAATCTTTACGTCAGAGATAATGTAAGAGTGACAGTCAAATCTATTACAAAATCTTTGACGTCTTTAGTCGGAGATAATGTAAGAGTGACAGTCAAATCTACTACAAAAATCTTTACGTCAGAGATAGTGTAAGAGTGACAGTCAAATCTACTACAAAATCTTTACGTCAGAGATAATGTAAGAGTGACAGTCAAATCTACTACAAAATCTTTACGTCAGAGATAATGTAAGAGTGACAGTCAAATCTACTACAAAATCTTTACGTCAGAGATAATGTAAGACAAAAAGTCAGAGATAATGTAAGAGTACAGTCAGTTACAAAATTTCGTCAGAGATAGTGTAAGAGTGACAGTCAAATCTACTACCAAATCTTTACGTCAGAGATAGTGTAAGAGTGACAGTCAAATCTACTACAAAATCTTTACGTCAGAGATAATGTAAGAGTGACAGTCAAATCTACTACAAAATCTTTACGTCAGACATAATGTAAGAGTGACAGTCAAATCTACTACAAAATCTTTACGTCAGAGATAATGTAAGAGTGACAGCTACAAAATCTTTACCAGTTAATTGTTGTTCTACCAAAATTTTGTTAATGAGTGACATTATTCTCAAAAATTTCCGTCAGATAATGTATTCATGTAACGTCAGAGATAATGTAAGAGTGACAGTCAAATCTACTACAAAATCTTTGTCAGAGATAATCTATGTATGTTTCAGTTTTTGTTGTTTCGGATCCATTAATTATTCTCTGACAATCCGGTGATATGTATTCATGTCAATACGCTGCTTTTACTTTATTGATATCATCTGCCATGTTTGTTTTGGATCCATTTTAACACGCCTTCAATAATTATTAACCCCTTGTCCCCCTTTGTCAATAAATAACCCCATCCCTTTCTCAATAATTATTAACCCCCCCCCTTTGTCAATAATTATTCATCCCTTTGTCAATAATTATTAACCCCACCCGTTTGTCAATAATTACGTCATTACTAAATCACCAAAACACTAAAAATGATATCACTTAAAACTTATCTAAACCGTTTCTGCGTCAAGTAGTTTTCAGGTTATTTCAATTTCTTATCTGTTCATAATAAAAAGACACCCTGTATGTTATGACACATGTATAACCTGTTGTGATGATGATAATGATATCATTGATCTTAATCACGTCATACATATTATCGTTTTATAAAACTGAAAAATAATAATTTGAAAGCACTGCTTCAATGTAATAATGAATTAATAAAATCCACACACTTCCAAGGGGGACTCGGTAGTCCAGAGGCAAGATGTCGGCCTCTCAACCAAAAGGTCGTGGGTTCAAACTCCTCCAACCGTTGATAAATTTTCGCAAGTTTTCTTTCTTTCTTTATCAGTTCCCATTCTACCTTTCCATGTATGGGTTCAGATGCCCGAGATGATCTTTCTCCAGGATACCCTGTCCTGACATTTTCTGTTTCCTTCCGTGAAAGTTAAATTTATATGCTTCAATGCCTCTTTTATATTTTCTTCCCACTTTCTCCGATGTCTGCCTTTGGTCTTTTACCTTGGGCTTTAGCACTGTATACTGATTTAGCTATTCTATTGTCATTCATTCTGTTTACATGCCCAAACCTAGTGTTTCTGATTTTGTCTCTTTCAGTTTTCCCTATTACTCTTCTTAGATATTTGATTTCGACTACCTGCACTCTACTGTATTCCATACTGTCTAAGGTCAGGTTTCACTGCCATAGAGGCGAGTAGGACAATAAGCTGTGTTTACTCTGTTCCCTTATTGCATCGATACATTTGTAATTTGTATACATTTTGATACTTTCTTTCATTCACTCTCTCTCGTTTCTTCTTTCTAGACTCAGTGAGATATAGATCTAGTCTTATAGCTATCCTAGTTTTTCGTTCTTGTTTCCCATACTCACACCTCTCTCCTCTTTTTTCTTCCTGCCTTTTCCTCTCTCTCTCTTTCTCTCTCTCTCTCTCTCTCTCTCTCTCTCTCTCTCTCTCTCTCTCTCTCTCTCTCTCTCTCTCTCTCTCTCTCTCTCTCTCTCTCTCCTTCTCTTTATCTCCTTCTTACCTTTAATTACTTACTTATTTTCATATTTTTATTTCGTTCTAGATCTGAACCTTCCATTTTCGCTCATTCTCCACACCCCCCTCTACTACGCTTCTTATCATCACTGTCTTTTTCTTTCTTTCTTCCTCCTTTCTGTTTTTCTTCTGACATCACATTGTGTGATGCCTGAGTAGTACTTAGATCTAGATTCTAGATATTGCTCGTTAATTGTGTGACGAAGCGTTATTCCCGAAACATCACGTGTTTGTTTTGTCTTTATTAGTGGAGTTGTCACTTATTGTCATATTTCGCCTACTCCTAGGTAATTGTAGCTGTAAACTTGTTCTAAATTCTCCTTGCCTAATTTAAGATTTTGTGTTTTAGCTTCCTAGTTACTAGCACTGTTTTGTACGAAGGAGCCACAGTGGAGTGAAGTCAAAGGCGAAGTATGGCAATAAGTGACAACTTCACTAATAAAGACAGAACAAACACGGGACGTTTCGGGTTTAACCCTTCGTCAGCATACCCGAAACGTCGCGTGTTTGTTCTGTCTTTATTAGTGGAGTTGTTACTTATTGTCATATTAAGCATTGTTTTGGTTTTCTTTGCATTTACTCTCATTCCTCTTTTATTTAGTTCATTGTTCATATTGTTGATATTCGACTGAAGGTCACTTTCTGATTTTCCAAACAGAACTAAATCGTTGGCAAAGGAAAGCATAAATACATTTACTGGTTTGAGCTTCCACATACCTACATTCATTTTCTTCATTTTTGAGGATGCTTTTGCGACTGAATCCATAAATGTGATAAACAAAAGAGGACTTAGGATACAACCCTGTCTTACTCCTATATCTACGTCAAATTCTACAGATATGTTTCCAGCTACTCACTGCACATGTTGGTTTATTGTAAAACAACTTTTAATGGCTTCTATTCAATTTTGCTCACACATTGTGTTCTTTTAAGGAATGCCATAGTTTGCTCATCCTCAAAGTGTTAAATGCCTTTTCTAAGTCAATAAAACACAGGTGAAAGTCAATGTTTCTCTCAAAGAATTTTTCTATTATTTGTCTAATTGTAAATATGTGGTTTTGTACACTTATTCTTGGTCTAAATCCACTCTCATGCACTTCAATCTGATCCTCTACTCTTTTCCCTAGTCTCATTTCCAGTATCCTGGCATACACATTTCTGGAACGCTAAGTAGTGATATCCTCTATAGTTTGAGCATTCCATAGTTGATCCTTTCTTATGTATTGGTACTACCGTTCCCTTTTTACAGTCGTCTGGCACCTGTTTGGACTTCCATGCTTGTTTGCATATTGCATGCAGTAGTTTGTCTGCCTCTCTCCCTTGGTTTTTAATAATTTCTGGATAAACTTGATCTGCTCCTGGGGCTTTTTCCTAATTTCACTTTTCTTATAGCTGTTTCAATTTTCTCCATTGATATATCTACATCTTCAGCTGTCTCCTCTGGATTACTTGTTACTCTTACTAATGATCTTTACTCCTTGTTTCATACGTTCTGGGGGAATTATGTAATTGGTGAAAATGCTTTCTCCATGTTTCCATGATTTCGCTGTCTTCTTTCATTATTTCTCCTTTGGTGTTTTTAATTTGTCGTATTGGGCATGCTTTGGTCTTTGTCATGCTTTTCATTGCCCCCCCCCCCCGAACAGCTTTTGATTTCCTTGATAGCTTTCTTGAAGTCTTTGTCCAAACACTGTTCCTGTTTGCTTTCCCAACTTCCTCTTTGGCGATAGTTCTTTTATTCACGTAATCTATTCTATCCTCTGGTCTCTTTGTTTGCAAGTATTTCTTCCAGGCATCCTTCTTTTCTTTGATCTTAGTTTTGGACATTCTCATTCCACCATGCTGTTCTTTTCTTATCGCCTTTAATTTGTTTCCTACCACAGACCTCTTCAGTACAACTGAGGAGTGTTTCTTTTATACATTTGCCACTTTTCTTCTATTGTGCTATCATTCAGATCCATCTGACTTTCACTGATTAATCCTTTTGTCCTAGATTGGTACACCTGTTTTACTATCGGTTTATTTAGTTCCTCTATTGTGAGTTTAGTAGCTTTCTTCTCTTTCCTTTTCTGTTTGTTTTCTTCAGTTAAAATCTCATTTTAGCAATCACTAAGTGATGATCACTACATATTTCTGCTCCTCTGTTTACTTCTTGCATCCAATGTACTGTGAAAAAGGGAGTTGCCAATTATTATGTAGTCTATCATTTACTTTTCACACCTGTCTTCATTTACTCTTGCATATTTGTTGATATTTTTATGAGGAAAAAAGGTGTTGGCTATTTTCATGTTATTCTTTAGGCAAACATCTATAAGTCTCTCTCCATTTGGAGAAGAAGTTGTTGTCTCTCTTTCTTTACTTATTACTCCTCCTGATGTTTCTACATTGTTGCCTACTCTAGCATTTAAATCCCCTACAAGCATTAGTTCCTGTTTGGGTTTAAGATTCACTGCAGTTATTTTTGTAAATTGTTTTCGAAGATATCTTTTTCTTCTTTAGTTGCGTCTTCGTTTGGCCCATAAGCTATTAATAATTTAATTTCTCTTCCTCTTGGTTTAATATTTACCTCTAATAGCCGTGGGCTTATAGATTTCCAACTTTCTAAAAGCTTTTCGTTTCTTTTATGCACTAGGAGGCCTACTCTGCTCTAGCTTTGACATCTACTCCTGAGAAGATTAAAATATTATTCGGTCCCTATATTTTCTATTCCTTATCCTGTCTTCTTTGTTTCTGTAATGGCCAAAATATCTATTTTGAATTTTTCAATTTCTTCAACTAATTCTAACTCTTTTTCATTTATTGCCCTAACATTCCATGTTCCAAAACCACAGTCCATATTCGTTTCCAAGTTCGTCTTCGAAAGATCAAGTCGGTTATATTATATTAATTTTTTTCTGAATCTGTTTGGTTTTGGATAATCAGGGATTAGCCCACTGTATCCTAGGTAGAAAGTGGGGCTGCCACCTTCAGCCCCCTACCAGGCCTTGTTATTTTCTGTCAGGGTTAACTCCTTTAGCTTTTATTCATTCAAGACCAGCCTGCAAGGCGGCAGGTTGCTATTTTCTGTCAGGGTTAACCCCCTTACCCTTTGGTCAGTCAAGACCGGCCTGTAAGGCAGCAGGAGACTCGTGGAGGGTGGAATCATCTATTCCCCGTACAGGTGCCTACCTGTCCACTGCCGGTTCGCAAGTTTTACGAGTTAAATCTACCCCCCCCCCCCTGGGCCAGTTGAGTGGATCGATCGGACGTGGACGTTAAAAGGAGGTTCCGTGTGCAGATCACAACTTAGATCCTAGGTGGTTTAGCAGGGCAGTCCTGGCAAAATTGAAAATCCTCCTAAAATCAAACCACTTCCAAACAAGAAAGAAACGAACAAAACCCCAACCAAACACCGCATGCTAAACTAAAATCATGGCCTCATTATTGCGGTTATATTCGTGCAACGCCGGGAGCATGCGTAGACCCAGGAAGAGTTCGCACATGTAGAGTGACGGTCTTCATTGTGTGGATAACCGGTTCTTAGTCGTAGCGTTATGGCTACACACTTTTCCTGACTTGCACGTCCACGCGTCGAGTTTCAGGGTTTTAGTCGAAAAGGAGGAGATAAACGGGATACTAACGATCATCTATTGACAATAGTTAACACACTACAAGGGCCAGTGGTAAGTATGTGTTGAACTGAAGATTGACGACTATGAGAGGAGATTGTTTCAGTACGAACCACCGTAACTGAGATGCTTGGGGTTCGACACGAGTTGGCTGCTAGAATAATTTTCAAGAGTGGGGAGTGAACGATTTAATTTAAAGTGAGAATCTTGCCTGGAGCACATTCTCGATACAAGAGGGTGGGATTTTGATAAGGCTTAATATTTTCCGCCTTTGCAATCATTAGATCGAGATTCTAGATAAAATATAGAGATTTCTCTATAATCATTTTTGCTTTGTGGCCTTTTTGTTTTCATTAAAAGTAGAAATATATTAGAAATGAAGTATTTGTTGATATGCTACATCTAGAGTGAAGTCTGTGTAGATCTAGATCTAGATTCTATCTAGACCTGAGACCAAGTCACCCAAGTGTTTTTTTCTATTAAGAGAACTAGAATCTAGATCTAAACTAATATCTAAATTTAAATAAAAAACATCAATAAGATCTTGAAGACTATCTAGATCTATTGATAATTATTTATTGAAATAGGGCCTACATAGAAACTAGAAAAGATTTCTGTAGTTGAGGCTAGAGTCAAATGGAAAAAGATCTAACAGTATCACAATCAATCTCAAAGGCTGACCCCCCCCCCCCCCCCTTCCACTCACACACACAAGCCTAATCCAAGGTTAGGTTCCCTCAACAGCCTTTGGTATCTCATCCAGCTGTGTTTGCTCGGCAGTGCCTTTGCAAAGATCAAATTAGTAATTTACCTCGTATGACAATACACAATGACTGCTGTTCAGGGTTTTTTAGCCTCTGCTCACTACATTTTAGATCCAGCTAAATGGATTATTAACATTTCGCTGGAAAATTGGATTTCATGATGTTGAAGTTCACCTCTTACTGAGTTTAGCTCACCAGCACAAATTAAATACTGTGCTTGACTTTCAAACCAATCATAAATGTGTTAGGGTTTCAAATTAGATCAGACTTTTTTTTGGTCATTATGATTAATTTTATGGTACCATCATATAGACCTAAATGTTATGCATTATAATAACAGTAGAGGGTGTAAAAAAGGCCTATGTGTTTACAACATTTTTATATAGACAAGATGTGCAAAAAAAATACTCCATGTGTGCAATTGTAAAAGAATCTGTTTAAAAAAGATATATTCACATTGTTTTGTGGTTTGCTTTGTTTTGCAGCCATCTTATGTAACGATTAATCATGGCTGAAGAAACCAATACAACCAAAGATTGAATCATCTGACATCAAACCATTGATTTCTCAATCTTCGTCAAATACAACCTCATCAACGTCTCAGAGCTCAGGAGGTGGTGCATCAAGTCAAGTACACAGAGTTTGGTGAGACAGTCCACATCATAGCAAGACTCACCTATAGATCTATGACTCATTGATACCAACTTCCTTCTTCCTTGGTCTCGCGTTATAAGTAACAGCGCTTAATGAATACCACGATACGCCCCTGCACATTCACGGCAGCGAATATTAACACTGAAGCCTGAACATGTGGGAATTTGATGAAAACCCTCACGCATTCACGGCAGCGAATACTGAAGCCAGCTGAACACTGAAGTAAAGAGGATGTTGTGGGGGGGGGGTTGAAGTGTCGCGATAGAGAAGACAGACAGTAGTAATAAACTGCTGTCGTCGTGGTATAGGAGAGGGTGGGGTAGTGGACTGAAAGTTAATTGGGAATATGCTCAAATGAGTTGGTGTACAAAAGGAAAGGGATGGGGTGTTGCAAATGGCGTTGTGGGGAGGGGCTTGGTATGGAAGTAGGCCTGCAAAGGGCTGGGGATGAAAGACGTTGAAAGAATACTTTTAACACCATTATCACTCCGGTTGACTCTCGAACAGCCTATTAATAAATTATTATTTTGCATTATAATTATTGCTCCCCCTCGTCCCGTACACCCACTCACCGATGTCATGTCTGCTGATGCTAACGCTACTGTGTTTCTGCCTCTCACTTTGTCTGGTCTCGTCAAAGCAAAGTAGTTACAGTCTAGGTTGGTACCGTACGTTAGTACTCATTACCTCTGGTTTCGAGACTGGACAGATTGGAATACTACGCCTCAAAGCCTTGTATTAGTTGGTATTGAGTAATGGCTTGAATGGCTATCAGGTCCAGTGTATGTATTCATTACTATTATTATGGTTCATATAATGTCAACAGAAACAATGGAAAGTATGGACAATGATGTAAACTGAAATTATCAAATCATTCCTACGTCAGTTTATTGTTATTGTTCAAAGTGACATCATCAATAGAGACAAAAGTCGTCTTTACTCCTGTTTTACGGACAGGTCAGCACCTGTATGAGTCTCCTGCTGCCGTGCAGCGGGTCTTGGTTGACCAAAGGCTAAGGGAGTTAACCATGACAGAAAATAACTCTGCTGCCTTTGCCGGGCTGGTTTTGAGCAACCAAAGTCTAAGGGAGTTAAACCATACAGAAAATAACAAGGCCCTGTAGGGGGCCTCAAAGTGGCAGTCCTACCATCTACCTAGGGTACAGTGGGCCATTCCCTGCTTATCTAAAACCAAAGTGCTTCAAAGAAATATATATATATATATATGCAATGATATACCCGGCTTGAACTTTTGAAGACAACTCTGGACAAGAACACGGACTGTGATTTTTGGAATAGTGAATGTTAGGGCAATTAATGGAAAAGAGTTAGAATAAACTGAAGAAATGGAAAAATTCGAAGTAGACATTTTGGCTATTACAGAAACAAAGAAAAAAGGACAAGGAATAGAAAATGTAGGACCAAATTAAACTTTAATCTTCTCAGGAGTAGATGTCAAAGATAGAGCAGGAGTAGGCCTCCTAATCATCTAATGCAAGAAATGCTACTAGAAAATTGGAAATTTATAAGTACATGGCTATTAGAGTTAAGAGGTAAATATTAAACCAAAAGGAAGAGAAATTAAATTGTTAATAGCTTATGGACCAACCGAAGAAGCCACCAGAGAAGAAAAAGGTATCTTCGAAAACGATTTATAAATAGCTGCATCGAATCTCAACCCAAACAGGAATTGATGGTTTTAGGAGATTTAAACGCTAGAGTAGGCAACAATGTAAAAACATCAGGAGGAGTAATAGGTGAAGAAGGAGAGACAACAACTTCTCCAAAGGGAGAGACTAGTAGATTTTTGCCTAATGAATAACATAAAAATAGCTAACACATTTTTTCGTCATAAAGATATCCACAACTATACAAGAGTAAATGAAGACAGATGTGAAAAGTCAATCATAGACTACAAAATAGTTAGCAGCTCCCTTTTTACCGTACAATGAATGCAAGAGGAGCAGAAATATTTAGTGATCATCGCCTATTGATAGCCAAAATGAGATTATTAACTGAAGAAAACAAACAAAAAAGGAAACAGAAGAAAGTTACTAAATTCAAAGTGGAAGAACTAAATAAACCAATAGTAAATGTGTATTACTATTATTAGAATTATATAAAAAAAAAAGAAATGATCTCATGCCATTTTTTTATAGTAAATATGAGAAAAAAGAAAAGCAATAAGGCTATTCTTAGCAAATGTGATAAAAAATAACAGAAACTTGACAACCCATTTTTTACAAATGTTCTAGTTGTGTCAGTTTATTTCTCTGTCGTGATATTGTGAGAATGAAAAGTTATTCTTGGTTTTATAACATGGCTATTTCTTCACGTCCACAGAAAACCAAATTACACCTTAAAATTCACACTAGCTGGCCACACAAAGGCTCTATCTTCCGTCAAATTTAGTCCGAACGGGGAGTGGCTGGCTTGTAAGTTGGCAAATTATAATGTTTTGGCAAGTTATACTGTTTAATGTTTGGCAAGTTATACTGTTTAATGTTTGGCAAATTGTACTGTTTAATGTAGTCGTTTGGAATATTTTACAGTTTTATGACATATACTTACTTTCCTTATTTCATGCAATGAACACAATTGTCTTTTGAAATTAAATACATCCAATTTTCAATGTCGGTATGTACACTATGTACCATGTTTTGATTTCCCAGGCATTATGTCAAACGAAAAATTGCCTTGAATGGACAATAAAGATTTCATATTATTTTATTACAGCTAAGAAGAATGATCATTTGGGAATTGTACTAATTGTAGTCTTTTTCTGTGAGAATCGTATGAATTTCATTCATCTGTCAAATTATATATATGTGCATGAATATGTGATAGATATAGATTCTAATCAGTATTTTCATAGTCGTTTCTGATTTCATCTGTCATGGCAAACACATCTATCATAATGATATGTTGCATTAATTTAAAAAAAAAATAATTCATTTTTCTCCTTCGTTTTCGTAGCTGCAGACAAACTCATCAAAATTTGGGGTGCATATGACGGCAAGTTTGAGAAAACCATTTCAGGCCACAAACTGGTAAGATTGATTACAGTACATGTAATGGTAGTAATAACCTAAAAAATCTGCAAAATACATAGTTTTGGTTCTATGCAAAGCAAATGATTCAGATTTAAAAATACGACAAGCTACTGAATGCCGAACACATACCATGATACCTTGATGAAATGAAATAGCATAGGTAATGGATGTTAAAACATGTACTTGTCTGAGAAATATTTCTGCTGAACACCATCTAAAGTAAGGCAAAACACATACTTTGATGAAATGAAATATCACACCGGTGCAATAATCTAATATCGTTAAAATGTCCCAAATTGGTAGTCAAATATAGTAGTCGTGTTTAAAATGTCACAAACTGTTAGTCAGTTAAATAATGTTTAAACTATCCCAAATTGTTAGTAAGATATAGTAGTCATGTTTAAAAAATGTCGCCAAAATATTAGTCACATATGGTAGTCATGTTTAAAATGTCACAAATTGTTAGTAAAATATAGTAGTCATGTTTAAAATGTCACAAAGTGTTAGTCACATATGGTAGTCATGTTTAAAATGTCACAAATTGTTAGTCAAATATAGTAGTCATGTTTAAAATGTCACAAAGTGCTAGTCACATATGGTAGTCATGTTTAAAATGTTCCAAATTGTTAGTCAAATATGGTAGTCATGTTTAAAATGTCACAAAGTGTTAGTTTCATATGGTAGTCATGTTTAAAATGTCACAAATTGTTGGTCAAATATAGTAGTCATTTAAAATGTCACAAATTGTTAGTTAAATATGGTAGTCATGTTTAAATGTCACAAATTGTTAATAAAACATAGAAGTCATGTTTAAAATGTCACAAAGTGTTAGTCACATATAGTAGTCATGTTTAAAATGTCACAAATTGTTAGTAAAATATAGTAGTCATGTTTAAAATGTCGCCAAAATATTAGTCACATATAGTAATGTTTAAAATGTCACAAAGTGTTAGTCACATATAGTAGTCATGTTTAAAATGTCACAAATGATTAGTAAAATATAGTAGTCATGTTTAAAGTGTCACAAAGTGTTAGTCACATATGGTAGTCATGTTTAAAATGTCCCAAATTGTTAGTCAAATATAGTAGTCATGTTTAAAATGTCACAAAGTGTTAGTCACATATAGTAGTCATGTTTAAAATGTCACAAATGATTAGTAAAATATAGAAGTCACGTTTAAATGTCACAAATTGTTAATCAGTTTAGTCATGTTTAAAATGTCACAAATTGTTAGTAAAATATAGTAGTCATGTTTAAAATGTCACAAAGTGCTAGTCACATATGGTAGTCATGTTTAAAATGTCCCAAATTGTTAGTCAAATATAGTAGTCATGTTTAAAGTGTCACAAACTGTTAGTCGAATAAAGTAGTCTCATTGTTAGAAATGTCACAAATTGATAGTCAAATAAAGCAGTCATGTTAAAAATGTCACAAATTGTTAGTCAAATAAAGCAGTTGTGCTAAAAAGTGGGTGGCTGGCGGGTACTGTTGGTAGGTCCTAATTGTTTCCTTTCACTTATCTTTCATCTTTGCTGTTTGTTCGTAATACACCCTGTAGTGATCACCGCATATGGTGGACATTGGAAACTTTTAATGCAGCACATCAACAAACATGGTAAAAAAATGTTTACAAATTGTTTCTCAGAGCAAGTCCTTAAGTCTCTGTTCCCTATTTCTGGTGCAAGTCTTGTTTTTCATTTTTGTATTCACCTTATTATGTGTGTTCTCCTCCGTCGTAAAACGTAATCCAGAGGCAAGGTGTCAGCCTCTTTACCAGAAGGTAGTGGGTTCGATCCCCGTCAACTGGTGAATAGTTTTTTCGAGTAAAATTTACCCCCTTTGTCCAGGTAGGTGGATTGACACCTAGTCCCATCGGAGACGGACGATAAAAAGGAGGTCCTTGTGTGTAGATCATAACACTCTGTGCCTGTTAAAGATCACATGGCAGTTTACAGGGTAGTCTGGGCAAAATTAAAACGTATACCAAAAACCCTGAGATCACCTTAGTTGTGGATGTGGGTAAATCAAATAACACAAACCTGGGCGTAAAACACGTCTATACCATTTGTGTCGTTGGTTGGCAGATTCTGCTGGGAGGTTTTCTGTCTTCCCTTGGTTGGTAGGGAGATTTTCCATCTTCCTTGGTTGGTTGGGAGATTTTCCATCTTCCCTTGGTTGGTTGGAGGTTTTCCATCTTACCTTTAACTCTTTTGCATGTGGTGTCATCATCTTAATTCACCCTGAGATCACAGCATATGGTAAAGTAAAGTTCCCAAGCGTATCCAGGTTTCTATAGCATGAAGCGAAACACCTGGACAAGATGCTAGTCTGACGCAGGCCTTTACTTCTTGCACCCATTCGCACTTGGGTTGAATGAGGAAAATGCATGTTACGTGTCTTTCCCACGAAACACAACGTCGGGCCTAGCTTTGCCAGGATTCGAACCATTGATCTCTTGATCCCAAGTTCGACAGCCTAACCACTCAGCCACCCAGCAAATGGTAGACATGGCTAAATTGCACCAAACCAAAAAACAAATAATCACGTTGCTGACCTTTTACCCCAACAGGGTCTCAGTGATGTTGCGTGGTCCCAAGACAGTAAACTTTTGGTCAGCGCTTCAGACGACAAGACTTTGAAAATTTGGGACTTTGCCACTGTGAGTACACGGCTGCCGTCTCTCTATTGTCATTGACTTGGCAGTTGTTTTATTTTTAAACAGGAGATTGTTTTTTCTTTTGTTGGTTGAACTATTTGCTACAATTACTTTTGTGTTACACATTTATTTGTCTAAAAATTGATGGGGACACAGTGGTCTGGAGGAAGAATGTCAGTTTGTCCCCCATAAGGCTGGGGATTTGAAACAAATTCTGGAGCTCTTCGGGTAAAACTCCTCACCACCCTAACGTTGCCTTGGATGAGGGAGGAGGGCGGGGAGGTTGGAGGTGGCTCAGGGTCACGGATGTTGACAATGTGTGCCCAACTATGGTAAGGGTACAAGTGTGGTTTTAAGTGGGCTGTGCTGTCGGAGGCATCTAACTTTGCCTCGGGTGTGGGGAGGGATAATGCAGTGGTGAGGGGGGGGTGTGGTGGTTCAAAGCCAGAGATGGTGATGGGGTGCCCGACTATGGTAGTCATTTCAGATGTAGATCTTTCTCCATATGACTGCAATTCATCAATTTAGTCCTTTGCTTTACAACACTACTACTAACCTAAGCGCGATATATTTCATTCAGTTAAGCATCAATAAGAAACTGAAGTCATCTCTAGATACATGCTATATCTAGATCTTAACACTAGTAGATCTACACATCTAACTGTACTAGAAACAAAAGAGCATCTAATGTTGAAGACATAGAATTAGTAACAATATGGATCATCTAGATGGAGACATGAACACACAACAGTAAACACACACACTTTTTACTGAAGACAGGGGAGGGCTGAGTGGATGGGGTCAGTTCTTCATCCTCGCAGCTCATCTAATCAATTTCTGGAATCCATTCCTCATCATAGCTGTCACCCATCATCTCTAGATATGCAATGATATCTTCATTGGGTATTAGTTCCATTTTCGATGCATTTGTCTATGGGCTTGTTAGTCTTTATCTGTTTTTTTTGTTATTTAAAAAAAAATTCTATTATCTTTGTCTTTATGTTATCTTTATTCATTTATCTTTATCTTATTCTTTTATCTTTATCTCACTCCTGCATATCTTTATTCACTTATCTTTGTCTTATTCTTTTATCTTTATCATTACTTTCATGGTTATCTTAATTCAGTTGCCTTTGATCTTTTATCTTTGTCTGTATATCTTTATCTTTATTCCATTATCTTATTCATCTTGACCTTCATTTCCCCTTACGTTGTGTTCCTTATTCTTTTATATTTATCATTGTTCTTTTATGTTTATCTTTGTTCTTTTATCGTTATCCTCATTCCTCAGGGAAAATGTTTGAAGACACTGAAGGGCCACAGTAACTATGTCTTTTGCTGCAATTTTAACCCACAGTCAAATCTCATTGTGTCAGGATCGGTAAGTCTTTCACCACGTTGTGTGTTGATTGGTTGCGGTTAGTTGGCGGGTGCTGCTGGTAGATCTTACTTCATTTTATTTTTTGCTTCTCTTTTATCTTGCTGTTTCCTCTTAACCTGCGTGGAGCTACCCATTTCATGACACGCTGTGTTCGCGATGCACTTTGCCTAGTCGATTCTTACGTCAGCATGCGAGGTTGCCTGGGCCTAATGGCTGGTTCGTGTTTTTTATGCTGTGTTGTGGATTAAAAATCCATGTAACTTATGATGTTAAGATGTGAAACCTGTATATTCTGATAAAGTGTTATTAATAAGCCAAGTAACACTGTTGAGTTTGAAAGAGCTGTCCTAAAGCCATTAAAAATAAAGAGCAAAATACAATTGGCAGCTGTTGTCAATTTGTGTAAGAATAGCCCCTACAATGCTTCTTCAACTATCGCATCTAAATTGCAACACATTGTCTCTTTATAGCATCAATCAGACACCCTGCACCATTTACAGAAGATACCAGTGTCAGGGATGTAAATCTTTCAGATTTCCTCTGATTTCAGATTATTTGAGGTTTTCTAGTTCTTTAACATATTTTTCTCTTAAGGCTCCTTTTCTTCCCTTTCACTAAAATACTTCTATGTTCGCTGTTATGAATAGGTGAGATGTTTTTAGCACAAGATAAAATTCCTGACTCCAGGCCCATTGCCGATTTTTTATACTAATCATCAGCGGAAGCACGCTGCTTTATTTTGACTTTCATGGCGAACTACAATTTCCACACTGATCCATTAAGCTCTACTACTCAAACGAGAAGATTTCAGATTTAAAATCAAAACTTTCATTACTTCCTTCAGAATTTTTAGTCTGGAATCCACTAATGCATTTGTTGTGGAAATAGCCTTTCGCGCAAAGGATTTTGGAATAGATTTAGAGAACGTTGAGATGCACTGACTTATCTCTCTGCAGTCGTACGGTTCAGATGTGAATGTGACCTGCGGTTGGTGATTTTCATTCTTTCATTCCAGGAAAATCGAAGCTACGTCATTTTAAATTTCCTATTGCGTTATTTGCGATTTATGTTATAATCCTATTTGTGGGTTATTGTGATTTAATAGTCTAATCTAGATCTAGAGCTAGACAAGATTAAGATTGATCTGCTTGAGTGAAGTGACCAGATTCTTTATCTGTAAGATCTAGATCTAGATTTTTATTATGATGGCTTGACAGCTCTAGATCTAAGCCGTATCTTTCCCTAGGCCTTAAAGCTTGGGTTAGTATGTCAGCATATAAATAGATCTAGCTTGTTAACAGATTAAAATTATTTCTTGCTCTGCATTCAGAAAATTTGAGATCTAGATTCTAGTCTGATAGAGACATCTTGAAAATAAGCGTGCACGTTGTTAATCTAGATTCTTCTAGTCTAGATTTAGGTTCTTCAGGCTATTTTATGATAGATCTGGATTCAATCTAGTAAGAGCTATATAAGATATATCTAGATCTAAGTCTAATTGTTATCTAGAGACTACGAGACTAGATTTAGATTATTACGTCTATAATTTGTCGCACCCGTTTTCTTCAATAATTTTAGTAGAGCTAGAGTTAGATTTCTAGATCTACTTGGTAGCGTAGTTAATAGAATCAGAATTAATTTAGAATGTTGCTATAACTGTTATAATAACAAGCAAATCTTCAAAGCAACTAACTCTAGATCAAGGTTAAAGGTAAGCTAGCTCCAGAATGTAAATCTAGACAATTTAACAAATTGGGGATGACCTGTCAAAAGTTTAGCTTTAATGATCGGGATTCACCAGTAGATGTGATTGATCTAAGTTTTATGTCTAAGAACAAATTCTGGCGGTTAACTTAAGATTGCAATGATGAATTCCTTTCTAGTTATATCAGGAAGGTTGAGAAAGATGGCATTGCACGGTGCTGTTATGAACAGATTTTTTTTTCCATTTGCCATTTACATCCCCGCAGTGTGTATAAAGGGGTGGTCAAGACAATTCACTTCAACAAAATCCTTTTGGTCTCTGTATTCTTTGCACCTTGAAGCCTAACACCTCCTTTCTACTTGGACTCTACCAAGATTCACTGATCTGTGAAGCAGGCATCAATTTTCTCTAATATGATTGGCTGACCAATCAGAAAGCTAATTTTAAGCTTTATTTGAGTCAATGAGGGGAAATACAATGAAAATAGACACGCTTTGAGGAAATATCCGGCCTTTGCGCGACACGGTTTGCGGGAGGAAGACGGATATAGCCGGCCTTTGCACTACATGGTTTGTTAGTGAAAGACGGAAATAGTCGGTCGACGACTTACATGTATTAATTAACTCTGAGATCACAACAATGGTGGACAGGGTAAATTTCATTTAAACCAACAAAACAAACTGATTACGGTTGTTAAAATGCATCGTTAAATCTTTCATCCAGATGTGTGCTGATTACGTTGGCTGGCACCGCTGGTAGGTCCTACTTCTTTCCTTTCACCTTTTTACTTCTCCTTTCATCTTTCTGTTTCCCCTTAATTCCCCCTGAAATCACTGCAAATGGTGGAGTGGGTAACTTCCATTTAAACAAATAACTGTTAATGGGGTGAATTGTAATATAAAACTCATAAGCTGCCAGAGTGAACAGAGTTGTTACCTTTGTTGGACTTCTGGGTTTGAGTTTCATGTCAATTTTAGTTTTTTAAAACTTTTATGTGAAACTTACGGCTAAATTGCTTTTTGTTACTGTTGTATATTTTACCTAAGAATGTTTATTCTGTGGGTGATTGGCAGATGGTGCTGGTAGGTTCTACTTCTTTCCTTTCACTTTCACTTCTCTGTCATCATCTTGCTGTTTCCTCTTCTTTCACCCTGAGATGCTGTTTATGGTGGACGCGGTAAATTTCAATTAAGCCAACAAAATAAAATTTCATTCTTGTATAAAATCATGTATCATAAATGTTATATATTTTATACTTTCTATCAGTTTGACGAAAGTGTTCGCATCTGGGATGTGAAAACGGGAAAATGCCTCAAAACGTTGCCGGCTCATTCCGACCCTGTCACAGCTGTGAGTAGATTTCACAAATTTAAATAATCTCAGTAGAACCTGCTACATATAACATATTTTTGGGGCTTGGAGTATTTACCATGAAAAGTATTGTATATGAGGGATGGGGACCAGTAGTCCAGAAGCAAAAACCTTCCCTCCTGGTCTAGGTAGGTAGGTGGATCGACACCTAGTCCCACCAGAGATGGACAATAAAAAGGAGGTCCCGTGTGAAGATCACAACACTGCACGACAAAGTTTCAATGACTGTTTACATGACAGTTCTGACAAAATAAAAAAAATCTGAGATAACCAGAGTAATATCAAATGTATATGAGGGTAAACTAATTCTGAGATAACCAGAGTAATATCAAATGTTTATGAGTGTAAACTAATTCTGAGATAACCAGAGTAATATCAAATGTTTATGAGAGTAAACTAATTCTGAGATAACCAGAGTAATATCAAATGTTTATGAGGGTAAACTAATTCTGAGATAACCAGAGTAATATCAAAATATCATTCTGAGATAACCAGAGTAATATCAAATGTTTATGAATGTTTATGAGTGTAAACTAATTCTGAGATAACCAGAGTAATATCAAATGTTTATGAGGGTAAACTAATTCTGAGATAACCAGAGTAATATCAAATGTTTATGAGTGTAAACTAATTCTGAGATAACCAGAGTAATATCAAATGTTTATGAGTGTAAACTAATTCTGAGATAGCCAGAGTAATATAAAATGTTTATGAGGGTAAACTAATTCTGAGATAACCAGATAAAATCAAATGTTTATGAGTGTAAACTAATTCTGAGAGTAATATCAAATGTTTATGAGGGTTAATTCTGAGCAGAGTAATATCAAAATGACTAAACTAATTTTAACTGCAGAGACTTGTGGGATATTCAGGTGAGATTCCGGAGATGACAATCTGATTTTGCAAAATAACCGTCACACTTCGCCAGACGGGCTAGTGGTCCCCAGTTTTTAATGATGTTATTCTACATTAAAAGGGGTTAATTCCAGGTACATAATTATCAATGTTTTCTGGAATATTTCATGCTATTTGTGCCATGTAGAACCAGTTAGCGCTGACAGAATCTGTTTTTAGATTTTAAAAGGTTGGCAGCTGTGTGGTCATATATTCAAAATTCCCATTTTTTTCACACAGTTTTTGTTGTTGTTTCAATTACCTCGACTTTCACCCTTGACACTTTGCATTGTCTGAACCTTTTGGTGGCCACAATGCCGTCCAAAGATAAAACAAATGCTACACTAAAAACCGGGGGACTGTATGCTGGAAATCTCCAGAGGCAGATATTCCGTCATGTCTGCTTAGCTGCATTTCCTTGTGACATTGAAAACCAACCAGCCTTGTTAATTGATAAGTCTAGATACGGTAAGATAAGATAAGATAAGATAAGATAAGATATCCTTTATTGATCCTTAGGACATCTTGTGTTTCTGGACTTAATGCTCACAGTAGAAAAATTAAGTAATAAAATATAATATATAATTTATGCTCTTTCTCGTTCACTCATAGGCCTTTCACTCTTGTAATGTTAAAGATGTCATAATACATGAATACAATAAAGTGGAATGTGAATCTTGTACATAGATGGAATCATAGTTTGGTATGGTGAAAGGCAGAAATGAATTTTTAATAATTTATATAAAAGCCTCCCACTCCTACTACTTGTCTGGATTTGGGAGTTGAGAGGATATGAGACGTATCTTTTATGATTTTAAGTAATTTTGAGTTAAATACTTTTTAAAAAATACAGCAGGAATTACTGCTAGGTTTTACTTCCTTCCTTTGGCTCTAGGAAAGGAAGCCTTGGGTGGCAATGGTGGTGAGGAGGGATCAGCTCCAGGGACACATTGTTGGGTTTGGGGTTTGAATCCCTGGGTGGACCTGCAAATGTTTATATGGAATTTTGGTGATGAAAGCAATTTGTGAGACGAGACAGGCAAGGGAAAAGTGCGTAGCTAGTCTTAAAGCGGACGGGTGAACATTTTGACAGGTCTCGTGTGTTTATGCTATGTATAAAGGAGAAACATAAATTTGAGATAGTTAATGGGACTTTCGTAGATGTTTACACTTTTTAAAAACATCACAATCAAGTAATGTATGTTAAATTATCATTGAAATCAGGTTATCTATCAATTAATTCATCTCCCCGATGCATGCCTGAGGATATTAACCGTCGTTCTGCAAGCTTACTGAACTACTAGTGATGACGTACTTTGCTACCCATAGAGCCGGAGCTTATCCCGGTTTCAATAGCGTGAAGCGGAACAGGTGATAATCGTCTACTCCTGGCCAGGACGCTGGTCTGACACAGGCTTTTACTCCCAAGCTAGTGCTTGTACCCATTTGCACCTGGGCAGAGTGGGGAAAATGCCTGTTAATTATGAACGTGGTAGGTTGTAAGTATAACTACCCCCACAGGACAAGGGTTCAATTGAGTCCACAGTTAAACATGTAACGCTTGGCTTTGAAAGGGCTGAGAAATGCTCATTGTGAGATGACTGAGGATGTGGAGAATGATAGAAAGAATTCTTATTTGCTGATACTGTAGATGTTCATGACTATTGATATCTTTCTTGGTTTATTTAGTATGTCATGATAACGTTAGTGACCGTTGCTAGTTAAAATTTGTATCGTGGGCAGGTGCTTGCACCTGTATGTGGACTAGACAGTCCCGCCTTTCATGAGTCTCCTGTTGCCTTGCGGGCTGGTCGTGGCTGACCAAAATGCTAGGGGGAGTTAATCCTGACAGAAAATCACAATCTGCTGTTCTGCAGGTGGGTCTTAGCTGACAAAGGCTGAGGGAGTTAACCCAGGCACAAAGTAATGAAGAAATAACGAATAACGGAGAAATAATGAAGAAAATGGAAATATGGAGAAGGTACTTTCAGCAATCACATAATCCTTACAGAACATGTGAAACCAGGAGTACAGATCAACTAGTTTTTCATCCTAGACCACTGCATTTGGTGAACGAGGTAAATTTCAACAAAACAAACAAAAAAGCAAGCTATTTGTGTTTTCTCGTTTCAGGTTCACTTCAACCGCGATGGATCTCTCATTGTGTCCAGTAGTTATGATGGCCTTTGGTGAGTAGAAAAGATGTGCCATGCACTAATTGCTGATTTGTTTGCTTTAGTGCCCTGGGCGGTTGGTGGATCTACTGCTAGGCCCTACTTCTTTCCTTTCACTCTCTCGGTTATCTTACATCTTGATTTGATGTTTTATTCGATATGTATTACAGTATTGTTAAATTGAACTATTCGTATGATATTTTTGTATATTTTTGGGTTCTCATTTGCTTTTTTCAAAACATCATAAAAACAAAAAATTACTAATAAAATGAAAATCCAATCTGATTAAATTTAGTAATTAATTGTAGTTTCAATATAAAGTTCAATATTAAATGACTTTTTTCCTTTTTTTTTTTTTGCTTCCTTTTCAGTCGTATCTGGGACACAGCATCCGGCCAATGTTTAAAAACCCTCATAGGTAAGAACTTGACCGTGACTTATGTGTGCATGCATGAGAAAAGATTCGACAGAAACTCAAGATTTAGATTAGACCGTAACTAAAGTGGCTTGTACAAGTCATGCATAGCAAATGGAGTCGGTTGTTGTGGTCAGATTGTGTGCGTGTGCACTGAGTGTCAGAGGAAGACATTATATTGGTAACATATTGAGGGGGTGAGATGCAAAACCCATTTTACATATTATGGTTTTTTTTTCACCATCTCAAAATCTGAATGAAGAGTCTTCTTTTGATGAAATCGTTTTTGTTCAAAACTGACGATATCCTATTATAATTCGGCTCTAACCATAACATTGCATTTACTTTCAAAAGCGATATGTCCGATATTGTTTCTGGTAAAAACTAAACATATCCTAGGAGAACCAATCAGGAACGAGTATTTAGTCACATGACTGCTGCTTTTCAAAATGGCAATCGCGGGTAATGGATGATAGTCTGATGCAAATTGTTCGCTCCCAAACTAGCGATTGTCATTAGTGGGGAACATGTGTGTGCTGTTGAGTGTCTTTTCTGAGGAAACATAACGTCGGACGTGGCTTTGCTAGGATTCGAACCCGGGACCTTGTGACCCTAAGTCTGGCAGTCTAACCACTAAGTTGACTTAGCCACCGAATCTCTTTTCATCTAAGGCATAGTTGGTTTTTTTGTTGTTGAGAATTGGTTTGTGGTGCAAACAGTGTCACTAGTGTGTCGGTCTTCTTCCATGTCTAGCTTCGTTGTCTGTCCGAGTCCAAGCACTACCCAGACGAAGGTGTCAGACTGTCTTATGTCATGTCTGGGTGGATTGACATCGGAGGTATCCTATAACAAGGAGGTCCTGTGTGCAGATCACAACACTGCACGTTAAATTTTTTTTTTTTTTACTAGTCCCACCAAGGCAACCCTAGTTGTGGTTGTGGGTGAAATCAAATATTTAAAAGGAGGGGGGAAAAGGAAAACAAAGAGCTTTGTTGACTTGAATGATTGAAATTATGTGTGAATCTACATGAGGGGTAAAAAGGGGCAACTTTCTGTCTTTGAGTATCGTAGCATGTTTATACACATGAGGGGTAAAAGGGGCAACTTTCTGTCTTTGAGTATCGTAGCATGTTTATACACATGAGGGGTAAAAGGGGCAACTTTCTGTCTTTAAGTATCGTAGCATGTTTACGGGAAGAATGATGTAGATTTTGGTGAAATTGAATATTTTCTTTCATTGCGATCTCAATGGAATATGCTTACTGTTTGTCTTTCTTCAGATGATGACAACCCCCTGTCTCATTCGTCAAATTCTCTCCCAACGGCAAATACATTTTGGCTGCTACTCTAGACAAGTAATGACCATTTTTGTCCTTGTTTACATTACCCAAAATGGTTCATGTGGATAACTTGGCTAACACTGTATCTATGAGCCATGATTTTGACAGGGATAAGACATTATTTTTATAGAGAAATATTTGGTTCAGTCACGTCTCGATAATCCAGATGTTTTGAAAATCTGTACAGATGACGTGGGGGCAGACTTCTTTCTTTGTACACGGTAATTCGGGATTCGGATCCGAATACCTAGTTTTGGAACGAGTTTATGCTTCGACAAACCGAACACTCAAGCTGTTTGAGATAGTCGAATTGCGTCTGCTGATGGTGCGTCAAGGTCACTCGACTCAAATCTTCTTACACCTCTTAGCCATACAGTGTAGCAACATGGCGTCAAAGCTAATCGACTGGCGTGTTACATGACCGAGGCAGATGGATAGATGCAAGTGGGTGTCCAGTTGGCCCAGACACAAAGTATCACTTTGATTGGCGATTCGATAATCCAAATGTCTCGATAATCCTTTTTTGTTTTAGTAGAAGCAATTAATCACTGCTCAAACACTGCCCCAAAGTGCGTGAACTGTTACAATGTTAACATTTAATACTATTTTCTTTTAAGTGCCCAAACTTGCCTCAGGCCAGGCCAACGTTGCCTGTACTTGTATGTCACTGTCTTGTGCCCCTCGAGGGATAAAATGAAAAAGTTTAAATTTGAAACGCTCAAATGTAATGATTGTTTTATTTTTATTTCTCCTCAGCACACTCAAACTTTGGGACTATTCCAAAGGAAAAGTAAGTTGGATCTGGCCTTTGTTAGCCGTAGTGAGAAACTTTCTTCCTTTTTATTTCCTCTGTCACTACCTTCTACTCTGATGAAATGTGTTAATGCCAAATTACATTTTTTTTTTTTTTTTTAAATTATTCATTTATTTGATTTTCAATACATTTTTTTGTTATGAAGACTATCATCAGTAGAAGGTATTTTTTCATTTTTTCTCTCTTGTGTGCATAAATTGATAGAGAAACCGCGTAGCATGCGTAATAGGATCAACATTTTTCTCTCTATGTTCTCACTAGTGCCTGAAGACTTACTTGGGCCACAAAAATGAAAAGTACTGTGTGTTTGCCAACTTCTCAGTTACCGGTGGAAAGGTGAGTTGCTGGCCAGGCTCAGATTGAATGGCTTTCTCTTTTTGTTGTAAAGGCGATAACATCCCTTTTGGCTGTTTATAGGGCAGTACGGGGAGATTTTAAAAATCCTACCAAAACCTCCCGAGATCACCGTAATTGTGGATG
>JAXRKP010001185.1:35000-55000 GCA_037039925.1 Doris montereyensis
ATTGATTGGCGTTTTAAGATTGTAGATTGAAAATTTACCTGGTAAGATTGATTGGCCTTTTGAGATTGTAGATTGAAAACTTGCCTAGTAAGATTGATTGGATGTTTTAAGACTAGATTGAAAATTTACCTGGTAAGATTGATTGGCGTTTTAAGACTAGATTGAAAATTTACCTGGTAAGATTGATTGGCCTTTTGAGATTGTAGATTGAAAACTTGCCTGGTAAGATTGATTGTCGTGTTAGACTAGATTGAAAACTTGCCTGGTAAGATTGATTGGCGTTTTAAGACTAGATTGAAAACTTGCCTGGTAAGATTGATTGCGCAGTTTTAAGACTAGATTGAAAACTTGCCTGGTAAGATTGATTGGCGTTTTAAGACTAGATTGAAAACTTGCCTGGTAAGATTGATTGGCGTTTTAAGAATGTATGTTGAAAATTTGCCTAGTAAGATTGATTGGCGTTTTAAGATTGTAGATTGAAAACTTGCCTGGTAAAATTGATTGATGTTTTAAGACTAGATTGAAAACTTGCCTAGTTAAGATTAATTGGTGTTGACTAGATTGAAAACTTGCCTCTTAAGATTGATAGTATAGGCGTTTTAAGACTAGATTAAAAACTTGCCTAGTAAGATTGATAATGGCCTTTTAATATTGTAGATTGAAAACTTTCTTTGCAGGAATAGACTCTTGAGAAGACCACGGTTATTTTCATATTGTCTAGTTTGATTTTACTGTTGCTTTTGACAGCCGTGATGTGGAAATGCATATTAATTCTATACCCTGTAGACCGTTTTTCCAAGTTGCTTTGAATATATGTTTTTAAACAAAATTATAAATTCACTTTGGTATTGAAAAAAACCCAACTTTGATTCTCTCAGGTTCTTATACTAGCTTTCCCCATAATTCATGAGTTTGTGTCTTTCTTCAAATGTTTTCTTTGTCTTCTGCATTGGGGCTTCATTGAAGAAGTTTAAGCATTTTCCCCATAGCTAAGAAGAAGAAGAAAAGCGATGTCACAATGTGAAAAAAAAAAGGAGAAGAAAATCTTCCAAAGAAGCTACTGCCCGAGTCTCTACACGGCCGTTGTTATTTGGACTGCTTCAAGTCTGTGCCCGAGATGTTACCTTTGCATTCTTTGAATATTTTTTGTTATAGGAAGAGAAGGCTGACTGAGGCTGACTGTTACACTGACAGTAATTTGTTGTTGCTTTGGGTCTGATGCAGAATGGACAAAAATGGTTTGTGCTTTTTGTTGGGAGTTTTTGCTGTTTTTGTTTTTCTTCTTTTTTATTTCCTAAAAGGTGATGTGCTGGCATGTCTTGTAAGAAAGCAAACAAACACAACAATTTCTTCTCCTTCATGACACAAATTGCAGAGAGAAACAAACCCACTCACTTCAATTATATTTCCACGATCTTAAATTTCTTTGTGTGTGTTTTCTATTGTTTATTTTTGTCTCCAAATGGAGAAAGTTGCAAGTTTGTCACGGATGTGTGTGTGTTGTGTGTTTATCACAGATGTGTGTGTGTGTGTGTGTGTTGCATGTTTACCAAAGTCACAGGTGTGTTTTGAGTGTCAAGATGTGACCAAAGGATTTCTTGTTGTTTTCTTCTTCTTATCAATTAGTTTGCCGTAAGAAATGAGTGTAAAGTGTAAATGGAGATAGGATTGTCTTATCACACGTGATGTAGGCCTGCTTGACACATTGGCATTACCACATCATGATGTAGACCTGCTTAACACAGTGGCATTACCACATCATGATGTAGGCCTGCTTAACACATTGGCATTACCACATCATGATGTAGGCCTGCTTAACACAGTGGCATTACCACATCATGATGTAGACCTGCTTAACACAGTGGCATTACCACATCATGATGTAGACCTGCTTGACACATTGGCATTACCACATCATGATGTAGGCCTGCTTAACACATTGGCATTACCCATCATGACAGCCAGTGCTTTATGACATTGATAGGAGGGCGTCTTGCATCTCTGTTCTGTACGTCTCTTGTTGCTGTTCTGTGAGTGTAAAAATCAAGAAAACAAGTTTCGGAAAAAAAAAGTTTTGTTTCAGTAATGTGAACCCTGTAGTACATCGATGCAGCAAAAAATCCTCAGATTATTTAACGCAACAATGCCATAAACTCATTTGAAGTCGAATGCTCTTTTTGTTTTGGTTTTTTTTGTCTTTCTTTCTTTTTCTCTTTTTGTTCTTATTTTCTTTTTCTTTTTCTTTCTTTTTCTTTCTTTTCCTTTTTCTTTAAGGCAGAGTTCCTCTTTTTTCCTCTCCTTAATTCTTTTTATCTTTGTGTGTATGTGTGTTGATAGGATGTGCAAATGTCGTCCTTGAACTTGAGAACAACCAAAAAATATCAGAAAATTAGATAAGGCGCAGGAAAATAACAGAATTGAAAATAATAACTGTGACGTATTGCGAGTTAAAAGTGAAAAGAAGAAGAAAGAAAGAAAGAAAGATGTAAGCTGATACTAATGAAGCTTCTAGGATGATCTCATTTGCCAAGACAAGAGACAAAAAAAAGAAGTAAAATTGAGATGTGGATAATTTGGACAATTTATGGACGATGTGATGATGTCTGTTGTTATTATTAATGTTGTTATAATATAAAATATATATATGTATGCCATCGTAGTCTTAGCTTTTTACAATTTTTTCTTTCATTGTGCTTAGTCATTCGGCATAATGAAATGGGCCAATCACAATCAGCATCATAGGACGCTTTGCTTGAGTCTGTGACATGTGGTCCTTGTCGCAGAGACGTGGAAATTGCGACTGGGTTTCCCAGCAGTCTGTGTAATGCCTGTGGCCAAGTGGTTAGGTTGCCATACTCGGGATCATGAAGTCCTGGCTTTGCAGCCTAGCAACGCTAGTTCCGATGGTGTGTTCCTTGGGAAAGACACATGACACGGGACATACCCCCACCCCCACCCCCCCACACAACACACACACCACCCACCACCACTCAACCCATGTGTTGAAATGGGTACCAGCAGACTACTAGCTTGAAAGTTAAAAACCTACGTGCGTCCTGTCTAGGAGATGATTATTATTATGATTATTATTATTATCATCACACGTTCTTCTTCTCACTGTAAACTGGCATAGGCTCTGGTTGTATGGGCCGTAGTGGAAGAAACTTAACTTGACACGTGACATGACCAGTTTGTATGTCCTTTGTGTCGTGACGACGACCCACCACACCGACATCGACTTTTCACACTCCCATCATGCATTTCATTTGTTCCATGTTTTTATATACCGGCCATCACATCTAATAAACTTGTCAATTTAACAAATACTACTGTTGTCTTGGTCACGTTGTTATTTGTGTTTGGTTACGTTGTTATTTGTGTTTGGTAAGTAAGTACGTTGTTATTTGTGTTTGGTAAGTAAGTACGTTGTTATTTGTGTTTGGTAAGTAAGAACGTTGTTATTTTGTGTTTGGTAAGTAAGTACGTTGTTATTTGTGTTTGCGGTACAAGGTGTTGGCATCTCAACCAAAAGGTGATGGGATCAAACCCCGACAGCTGTTGAAAACAATTCTCAGATTTTTTAAGTAGAGCAAAAACAACCACCCTGGTCCAGGTAGGTGGATCGACACTCGTCCCATCGGAGACAAGACGATAAAAAGGTCCCATGTGCAAACGGTAACACTCAGTGCACATTAAAGTAAAGATCACTTGGCTGTTTACAAGGCTGTCTGGGCAAAATTAAAAATCCTACCCAAAGCCCTGAGATCACCTTAGGTGTGGGTAAAAATCAAATCAAATAAAAAATGTTCTGAATAGCGTTTGAGTTCATGTCTGTTTATAGGCCTTCACTTATCACATCACAAGCTTTGTTTGTAAATCATGTTGGGAAAGGCGAAATATGGGATAGGTTTGGCTCTATAGGCCGTAACAACAATCTTTAACTTTTTGAAGTAAGGAGGCTTGATTTCTTTCATGTCGGGTTGGCTTCCATGAGTGTCGGGTTGGTTTCCATGTCGGGTTGGTTTCCATGTGTCCGGTCGGTTTCCATGTGTGTCGGGTTGGTTTCCATGTGTCAGGTAGGTTTCCAATTGTCAGGTTGGTTTCCATGTGTCAGGTTGGTTTCCATGTCAGGTTGGTTTCCATGGTAGGGGTGGTTTCCATGTGTCGGGTTGGTTTCCATGTGTGTCGGGTTGGTTTCCATGTGTCGGGTTGGTTTCCATGTGTCAGGTTGTCAGGTTGGTTTCCATGTGTCAGGTTGGTTTCCATGTGTGTGGTGGTTTCCATGTGTCGGGTTGGTTTCCATGTGTGTCGTGGGGTAGGTTTCCATGTGACAGGTAGGTTTTCATATGTCGGGTTGGTTTCCATGTGTGTCGGGTTGGTTTCCATGTGTCGGGTTGGTTTCCATGTGTGTTGGTTTCCATGTGTCGGGTTGGTTTCCATGTGTCGGGTTGGTTTCCATGTGTGTTGGTTTCCATGTGTGGGTTGGTTTCCATGTGTGTCGGGTTGGTTTCCATGTGTCAGGTTGGTTTCCATGTGTCAGGTTGGTTTCCATGTGTCAGGTTGGTTTCCATGTGTCGGATTGGTTTCTATGTGTCGGGTAGGTTTCCATGTGTCGGGTTGGTTTCCATGTGTCAGGTTGGTTTCCATGTGTCGGGTTGGTTGTCAGGTTGGTTTCCATGTGTCGGGTGGTTTCCATGTGTCAGGTTGGTTTCCATGTGTCAGGTTGGTTTCCATGTGTCGGGTTGGTTTTCATATGTCGGGTTGGTTTCCATGTGTGTCGGGTTGGTTTCCATGTGTCGGGTTGGTTTCCATGTGTCCAGGGTTGGTTTCCATGTGTGTCGGGTTGGTTTCCATGTGTCGGGTTGGTTTCCATGTGTCGGGTTGGTTTCCATGTGTGTCAGGTTGGTTTCCATGTGTCAGGTTGGTTTCCATGTGTTTGGTTGGTTTCCATGTATGTGGTTGGTTTCCATGTGTCGGGTTGGTTTCCATGTGTGTGGTTGGTTTCCATGTATGTCGGGTTGGTTTCCATGTATCGGGTTGGGTTGGTTTCCATGTGTCTGGTTGGTTTCCATGTGTGTCGGGTAGGTTTCAATGTGTCGGGTTGGTTTCCATGGTGTGTCGGGTTGGTTTCCATGTGTTGGGTTGGTTTCCATGTGTCGGGTAGGTTTCTATGTGTCGGGTTGGTTTCCATGTGTTGGGTTGGTTTCCATGTGTCGGGTTGGTTTCCATGTATGTCGGGTTGGTTTCCATGTGCGTACTGTACACTCTATTGTGGACAAACGTTTTATTGTCAATGCAAAGGGCGGACTTGTCTAGGTAGATTTCAGAATGGTTTACTCCATACCCAAAACCATGAGATTACCACAAACGGTGGATGTGAATTAGGAAACAAAACGACAGCAAACCCCTTTGATGGCATACAGGGAGGATGGGGAGGGGGTGCTAAATTTACTCTTGATTAAAATTGAAAAGGGAGTAAAACTAGAAATGTTTGTTGCCAAAAACGCTCTGAAAGAAATTTCTCATATATTTACTTTATTTTATACGACACCGGCAACAGGAATTCATAATAAGTAACTCTTCATCTCGATTGCAAGTACAACAAATTTATTAGTGATCTCCCTTGCTCAAGACATTTTCTTCCTTTATCCTCAGCCCAGTAAATTAGGGAAAGCAGACTGAGATGTTGCGGACATGAATATAGAAGGGATATGGAATAAGGGATGTTGTATGGATATAGAATACATGGATATGGAATACATTGGACAGAAGATGTTGTAGACATGGATATAGAAGGGATATGGAATACATTGGACAGAAGATGTTGTAGACATGGATATAGAAGGGATATTGAATACATTGGACAGAAGGATATGGATATACATTGGACAGAAGATGTTGTAGCATGGATATAGAGGGATATTGAATACATTGGACAGAAGATGTTGTAGACATGGATATACAGTAGAAGGGATATTGAATACATTGGACAGAAGATGTTGTAGACATGGATATACAGTAGAAGGGATATTGAATACATTGGACAGAAGATGTTGTAGACATGGATATAGAAGGGATATTGAATACATTGGACAGAAGAAGACATGGAATATAGAAGGGATATGGAATACATTGGACAGAAGATGTTTGACATGGATACATATGAATATAGAAGGGATATGGAATACATTGAACAGAAGATGTTGTGGACATGGATATACAGTAGAAGGGATATGGAATACATTGGACAGAAGATGTTGAATACATTGAACGGAAGAGACATGGATATACAGTAGAAGGGATATGGAATACATTGGACAGAAGATGTTGTAGACATGGATAGAAGGGATATGGAATACATTGAACGGAAGATGTTGTAGACATGGATATACAGTAGAGGATATGGAATACATTGGACAGAAGATGTTGTGGATGGACATACCTGGCAGGATGATGGGGGGGGAGATTAAAACGAAGGTAGATGGATATGATGCGGGAAGACCTGGGCAGTGAACAGACAATCACATGTACGGGGATGAGGAGGTCATGGCCTCCATGAGTCTTCTGCTGCCATGCAGGCGGCTCTTGGCTGACCAAATGTTGAGGGACTGAGCCCTGATCGAAAATAAGAACCTGCTGTCTTGCAGGCTGGTCTTAGGTCGACCAAAGGCCTAAGGGAGCTTAACCCTGACAGAAAATAACAAGGCCCGGTATGGGGTGGCCAGGTGGCAGCCCTACCATTGATCTAGGGTACAATGGGCTAATCGTCTGCTTATCCAAAACCAACTGATTCAAAGTACGAAATATGATGATATGCCCGGATTGAACTTTCGAAGATGACCCTGGAGTGGGAACGAACTCGGACTGTGATTTTTGTACCATGGAATATTCGGGCAATAACTGTAACAGAGTTAGAATTAGCTGAATAAATGGAAAAATTCAAAATAGACATTTTGGCTATTACTGAAACAACAAAAAAACAGATATACCAATGTAGGATAAAAATATTTATCAGTGAAAGGCAGATGCATCTGAATGATAGCAGACTAGAAAAAAGTGGCAAATGTATAAAGAAACACTCCTCAGTTGTACTGAAGAGGTCTGTGGTAGGAAACAAATTAAAGGAGATTAAAAAAAACCCAGCATGGTGGAATAAAAACGTCAAGGCTAAGAGCAAAGAAAAGAAAGATGTCTGGAAGAAATACTTGCGAACCATGAGACCAGAAGATAGGATAGATTACGTGAATAAAAGAACTATCGCCAAAGAGGAAGTGAAGAAAGCGAAACAGGAACAATGGGAAGAGTTTGAACAAAGGCTTCAAGAAAGCTATCAAGGAAATCAAAAAAGCTGTTCTGGGGGGTAGGGGGTAATGAAGAGTATGAGGAAGACCAAAGCATGCCCAATGCGACAAATTAAGAATGTCAAAGGAGAAATAATGAAAGAGGAAAGTGAAATCATAGAAACATGGAGAAAGTATTTTCAACAATTACATAATCCCTCCAGAACATGTGAAACAAGGAGAACAGATCAATTAGTAAGAGTGACAAGTAATCCAGAGGAGACAGCTCAAGATGTAAATATATCAATGGAAGAAATCCAAACAGATATATGAAAAGTGAAATTAGGAAAGGTCCCAGGAGCAGATCAAGTTTATTCATCCAGAAACGATTAATAACTAAGGGAGAGAGGCAGACAAACTACTACACGCAATATGTCAACAAGCATGGAAGCCCAAACAGGTGCCAGACGACTGGAAAAGGGGAACAGTAGTACCAATACATAAGAAAGGATCAACTATGGAATGCTCAAACTATAGAGGGATATCACTACTTAGCGTACCAGGAAAAGTATATGCCAGGATACTGGAAATCAGAGGATCAGATTGAAGAATAGGAGAGTGGATTGAGATCAGGAAGAAGTGTACAAGACCGCCTATTTACAATTAGACAAATAATAGAAAAATTCCTCGAGAGAAACATTAACTTGCACATGTGTTTTATTGACTTAGAACAGGGTTTGACACTGTGAGGAGGGACGAACTATGGCATTCCTTAAAAAGAACACAATGTAGATCAAAATGTAATAGAAGCCATTAACAGTTATTACAATAAACCAACATATGCAGTGAGAGTAGCGGGAAACGTATTGGAAGAATTTGACCATCTGCCAGTAAGTGGATTAGCTTTTGTAAATTATTGTTTAAAGAGTGCTACTCAAAGTGTGTGAAGGAAATGATATTGGATATTATTCAAGCCCCATAGGAAGAAAGACAAGATAAATACAAAGGAAAGGCAGAAAAAAATCCTGGCCACCATGGGGATCGAACCCGCGTCCTCTGCGTCTCGTCTTTGTTCCTATTGGGCATTGCTATTATTCAATAATACAAAGGAGCCACAGTGGAGTGAAGTCAAAGGCGAAATATGACAATAAGTGACAACCCCACTAATACAGACATTTTTCAATTTAATTTCCTTCACTTTAGACATGCCCCCTTGTCTCACTGTTTGTCTTTACACTTTAGACATTCCTCTTGTGTCCTGTTTTGTCCCTTTAGACCCCTTGTCTCACTGTTTGTCTTTACACTTTAGACATGTCCCCTTGTCTCACTGTTTGTCTTTACACTTTAGACATGTCCTCTTGTCTCACTGTTTGTCTTTACACTTTAGACATGTCCTCTTGTCTCACTGTTTGTCTTTACACTTTAGACATGTCCCCTTGTCTCACTGTTTGTCTTTACACTTTAGACATGTCCTCTTGTCTCACTGTTTGTCTTTACACTTTAGACATGCCCCTTGTCTCACTGTTTGTCTTTACACTTTAGACATGCCCCCTTGTCTCACTGTTTGTCTTTACACTTTAGACATATCTTGTCTCCTGTTTGTCTCACTGTTTGTCTTTCTCACTGTTTGTCTTTAGACATGTCCCCTTGTCTCACTGTTTGTCTTTACACTTTAGACATGTCCCCCTTGTCTCACTGTTTGTCTTTACACTTTAGACATGCCCCTTGTCTCACTGTTTGTCTTTACACTTTAGACATGTCCCCTTGTCTCACTGTTTGTCTTTACACTTTAGACATGTCCTCTTGTCTCACTGTTTGTCTTTACACTTTAGACATGTCCTCTTGTCTCACTGTTTGTCTTTACACTTTAGACATCCCTTGTCTCACTGTTTGTCTTTACACTTTAGACATGTCCCCCTTGTCTCACTGTTTGTCTTTACACTTTAGACATGCCCCCTTGTCTCACTGTTTGTCTTTACACGTTAGACATGCCCCCTTGTCTCACTGTTTGTCTTTACACTTTTAGACATGTCCCCCTTGTCTCACTGTTTGTCTTTACACTTTAGACATGCCCTTGTCTCACTGTTTGTCTTTACACTTTAGACATGTCCTCTTGTCTCACTGTTTGTCTTTACACTTTAGACATGTCCCCTTGTCTCACTGTTTGTCTTTACACTTTAGACATGCCCCCCTGTCTCACTTGTCTCACTGTCTCTTGTCTCCTTGTTTGTCCCCCCATTGTTCACTGTTTGTCTTTACACTTTAGACATGCCCCTTGTCTCACTGTTTGTCTTTACACTTTAGACATGCCCCCTTGTCTCACTGTTTGTCTTTACACTTTAGACATGTCTCCCACTGTTTGTCCCCCTTGTCTCACTGTTTGTCTTTACACTTTAGACATGTCCCCCCCCCGTCTCACTGTTTGTCTTTACACTTTAGACATGCCCCTTGTCTCACTGTTTGTCTTTACACTTTAGACATGCCCCCTTGTCTCACTGTTTGTCTTTACACTTTAGACATGTCCCCCTTGTCTCACTGTTTGTCTTTACACTTTAGACATGTCCCCCCTTGTCTCACTGTTTGTCTTTTACACTTTAGACATGCCCTCTTGTCTCACTGTTTGTCTTTACACTTTAGACATGCCCCCTTGTCTCACTGTTTGTCTTTACACTTTAGACATGCCCCCTTGTCTCACTGTTTGTCTTTACACTTTAGACATGTCCCCTTGTCTCACTGTTTGTCTTTACACTTTAGACATGTCCCCTTGTCTCACTGTTTGTCTTTACACTTTAGACATGCCCCTTGTCTCACTGTTTGTCCCTTTAGACATGCCCCTTGTCTCACTGTTTGTCTTTACACTTTAGACATGCCCCTTGTCTCACTGTTTGTCTTTACACTTTAGACATGTCCCCTTGTCTCACTGTTTGTCTTTACACTTTAGACATGCCCCCTTGTCTCACTGTTTGTCTTTACACTTTAGACATGCCCCCTTGTCTCACTGTTTGTCTTTACACTTTAGACATGCCCCCTTGTCTCACTGTTTGTCTTTACACTTTAGACATGTGCCCCCTTGTCTCACTGTTTGTCTTTACACTTTTACTGTTTGCCCCCCTTGTCTCACTGTTTGTCTTTACACTTTAGACATGCCCCCCCCCCCTTGTCTCACTGTTTGTCTTTACACTTTAGACATGCCCCCTTGTCTCACTGTTTGTCTTTACACTTTAGACATGCCCCCTTGTCTCACTGTTTGTCTTTACAACTTTAGACATCCCCCCTTGTCTCACTGTTTGTCTTTACACTTTAGACATGCCCCCTTGTCTCACTGTTTGTCTTTACACTTTAGACACCCCCTTGTCTCACTGTTTGTCTTTACACTTTAGACATGCCCCCTTGTCTCACTGTTTGTCTTTACACTTAACCAGATGTCATCCGACCCCCTCACTGTTTGTCTCACTGTTTGTCTTTACACTTTAGACATGTCCCCTTGTCTCACTGTTTGTCTTTACACTTTAGACATGCCCCCTTGTCTCACTGTTTGTCTTTACACTTTAGACATGTCCCCTTGTCTCACTGTTTGTCTTTACACTTTAGACATGCCCCCTTGTCTCACTGTTTGTCTTTACACTTTAGACATGCCCCCTTGTCTCACTGTTTGTCTTTACACTTTAGACATGCCCCCTTGTCTCACTGTTTGTCTTTACACTTTAGACATGCCCCCTTGTCTCACTGTTTGTCTTTACACTTTAGACATGCCCCCTTGTCTCACTGTTTGTCTTTACACTTTAGACTTGCCCCTTGTCTCACTGTTTGTCTTTACACTTTAACCAGCATTCAATGTCACTGTCGACCCCCCCCTTGTCTCACTGTTTGTCTTTACAACTTTACACCAGCATTCAATGTCTTTACATCGACTTGCCCCTTGTCTCACTGTTTGTCTTTACACTTATAGACATGCCCCCTTGTCTCACTGTTTGTCTTTCACTTTTGTCTTTACCCCTTGTCTCACTGTTTGTCTTTACACTTTAGACATGTCCCTTGTCTCACTGTTTGTCTTTACACTTTAACCAGATTCATGTGTTTGTCGACTTGCCCCCTTGTCTCACTGTTTGTCTTTACACTTTAACCAGCATTCAATGTCACTGTTTGTCCCCCTTGTCTCACTGTTTGTCTTTCTTACTTTATTCAATGTCACTGTCGACTTGTCCCTTGTCTCACTGTTTGTCTTTACACTTATAGACATGTCCCGACTTGTCCCTTGTCTCACTGTTTGTCTTTACACTTATAAACATGTGTCACTGTCCCCTTGTCTCACTGTTTGTCTTTACACTTTAACATGCCCCAATGTCACTGTTTGTCGACCATTGACATCCCCCTCACTGTTTGTCTTTACAACTTATAACTCACTGTTTGTCTTTACACTATAGACATGCCCCCTTGTCTCACTGTTTGTCTTTACACTTATAACATGCCCCCTTTCACTGTTTGTCTTTACACTGTAGACATGCCCCCTTGTCTTACTGTTTGTCTTTACACTTTAGACATGCCCCTTGTCTTACTGTTTGTCTTTACACTATAGACATGCCCCCTTGTCTCACTGTTTGTCTTTACAACTTATACATGCCCCCCTTGTCTTACTGTTTGTCACTTTAGACATGCCCCCTTGTCTTACTGTTTGTCTTTACAACTTATAACATGCCCATTCACTGTTTGTCACTGTCGACTTGCCCCTTGTCTCACTGTTTGTCTTTACACTTAGACATGCCCCCTTGCCTTACTGTTTGTCTTTACACTATAGACATGCCCCCTTGTCTCACTGTTTGTCTTTACACTTTAACCAGCCCCATTCAATGTCTTTCACTGTAGACATGCCCCTTGTCTCACTGTTTGTCTTTACACTATAGACACCCCCTTGTTCAATGTCACTGTCGCCCCCCTTGTCTCACTGTTTGTCTTTACAACTTATAGCATTCATGTCACTGTCGACTTGCCCCTTGTCTCACTGTTTGTCTTTACACTTTATAACCCCCTTGTCTCACTGTTTGTCTTTACACTTTAGACATGCCCCCTTGTCTCACTGTTTGTCTTTACAACTTATAGACATGCCAATGTCACTGTCGACTGTTTGTCTTCTCACTGTTTGACATGCCCCCAGCATTCAATGTCTGTCGACTTGTCCCTTGTCTCACTGTTTGTCTTTACAACTAACCAGCATTATGTCACTGTCATGCCCCCTTGTCTCACTGTTTGTCTTTACAACTTATAACCACATGCCCCGCCCCTTGTCTCACTGTTTGTCTTTACACTTATAGACATGACCCCCTTGTCTCACTGTTTGTCTTTACACTTTATAATAGCATGTCACTGTTTGTCACTATTCGACATGCCCCCTTGTCTCACTGTTTGTCTTTATACTTATAGACATGTCCCTTGTCTTACTGTTTGTCTTGTCTCACTGTTTGACTTTACAATTGTCTCACTGTTTGTCTTTACACTATTAGACATGCCCCCTTGTCTCACTGTTTGTCTTTACACTTTAACAGCATTCAATGTCACTGTCGACTTGCCTTGTCTCACTGTTTGTCTTTAACCACTCACTTTAGACATGCCCCCTTGTCTCACTGTTTGTCTTTACACTTTAACATGTCCCAATGTCACTGTCAACTTTGTCTCACCCCTTGTCTCACTGTTTGTCTTTACACTTTAGACATGTCCGCCCTTGTCTCACTGTTTGTCTTGGTAACACTTTAGACATGCCCCCTTGTCTCACTGTTTGTCTTTACAGGGTAACATGCCCCCCCCCTTGTCTCACTGTTTGTCTTTACACTTTAGACATGCCCCCTTGTCTCACTGTTTTGTCTTTAGACATGCCCCTTGTCTACTGTTTGTAGCCACTACTTTAACATGCCCCTTGTCTCACTGTTTGTCTTTACACTTAATAGACATGCCCCCTTGTCTCACTGTTTGTCTTTCACTGTTTGTAGTAAACATAACTGTTGTCATTCAATGTCAACTGCCCCTTGTCTCACTGTTTGTCTTTACACTTTAACATGGTAATAGTCTCACTGTTTGTCTTTATTTAACATGCCCCTTGTCTCACTGTTTGTCTTTACACTTTAGACATGCCCCCTTGTCTCACTGTTTGTCTTTACACTTTAACATACCCCCTTGTCTTACTGTTTGTCCAATATTTAAACATGCCCCTTGTCTCACTGTTTGTCTTTACACTTTAGACATATTCAACCCCTTGTCTCACTGTTTGTCTTTACACTTTAGACATGCCCCCTTGTCTCACTGTTTGTCTTTACTACTTTAGACATGCCCCCTTGTCTCACTGTTTGTCTTTACACTTTAGACATGTTGCCCCTTGTCTCACTGTTTGTCTTTACATAGACATGCCTCACTGTTTTGTCTCACTGTTTGTCTTTACACTATTAACATGCCCCTTGTCTCACTGTTTGTCTTTACATAGACATGCCCCCTTGTCTTACTGTTTGTCTTTACACTATTAGACATGCCCCTTGTCTCACTGTTTGTCTTTAATATAGACATGCCCCTTGTCTCACTGTTTGTCTTTACACTATAGACATGCCCCTTGCCTGTTTGTCTCACTGTTTGTCTTTACACTTTAGACATGCCCCTTGTCTCACTGTTTGTCTCACTGTTTGTCTTTACACTTTAGACATGCCCCTTGTCTCACTGTTTGTCTTTACACTTTAGACATGCCCCTTGTCTCATTTAGGGTTTAGTGTGTGTAGCCACTATACATGCCCCTTGTCTCACTGTTTGTCTTTATAGTATAGACATGCCCCTTGTCTCACTGTTTGTCTTTACACTATAGACATGTCCCCTTGTCTCACTGTTTGTCTTTACACTATAGACATGCCCCTTGTCTCACTGTTTGTCTTTACACTATTGACATGCCCCTTGTCTCACTGTTTGTCTTTACACTATTGACATGCCCCTTTGTCTCACTGTTTGTCTTTACACTATAGACATGCCCCCTTGTCTTACTGTTTGTCTTTACACTATAGACATGCCCCCTTGCCTTACTGTTTGTCTTTACACTATAGACATGCCCCCTTGCCTTACTGTTTGTCTTTACAAAAAGCCCCCTTGTCTTACTGTTTGTCTTTACACTATAGACATGCCCCACTGTTTGTCTTTACACTATAGACATGCCCTTGTCTTACTGTTTGATTTCACTATAGGCCTTGTCTCACTGTTTGTCTTAACACTTTAGACATGCTACTGTTTGGTTTACATTATAGACATGCCCTTGTCTTCCTGTTTGTCTTTACACTTTAGACATGCCCCCTTGCCTTACTGTTTGTCTTTACACTTTAATACATGCCCCCTTGTCTTACTGTTTTGTCTTTACACTATAGAATTAATATAATAATTAATAATGGATTTACTGTTTAACTTGATAATATTGTCTTATAATAATGTCTTATGTTTGTCTTTAATAATAATTGTAAAACTAATAATGATAACTAATCAATGGTAATAATAATAATGCCTTAATAATAATAATAATAATTATAATAATAATCACAATGGTAATAATAATAATACTGTTAATAATAATAATAATAATAATAATACTGTTTGTCTTTACATTAACAACTTGCCTTACTGTTTGTCTTTAACAATAATAATTGTCTTACTGTTTAATAATTATAATGGTCTGTATACTGTTTGTAATAATAATAGATAATGCCCACTTGTTTACTGTTTGTCTTTAATAATAGACATAAACTTACTGTTTGCCTACACTATAGACAACCCAAATAATTTTATCAAATTCTGCCCCTTGCCTTACTGGTTTACTAAAGTGCGGGACACTAATAACACGAGCCTACCCGGTACGTGAAGATTGAGAATATGATTTTTGCGTTTTCACCGGTCCGTTGTAAAATATAATAATTAATAATAATAATAATAATAATGTATTCGATACTTAGGCTCGGTGGGATTTTTATAATATATAATTTAATGACTGGTTGTATTTTTGTACTCGCCTCAAACTTAAACACAGGTTATAATTTTTCCATGTCTACTAAAGTAATGGCTAATTAATCCAATCGGAAAGCTGTCGGGGGCGGGGGGCCATATCAAATAGTCTGAGGGGCCACGGGCAGCCTTGCAAGGCCGCAACCATGTCCATTGGTAAAATTCCCTTATGGCCGTTACGGCCCATACAGCCGGTGGGGTTTATCCCGGTTTCAATAGCGTGAAGCGGAAGAAGTGACACTAATCACCTCCTGACCAGGACGGCCCATACAGTCTGACGAAGCTAGTGCTTGTACTCATTTGTACCTGTGTAGAGTGGGGTGGGAGGGGGAGAGGGGTGCGGAGTTAAGCGTCTTTCCCAAGGAACTCAACGTCGGACCTAGCTTTGCTAGGATTCGACCTCGAGATCTCATGATCCTCAGTCCTGCAGCCTAACCACGTGGCCCACCAACTCCACATGGCCATGTTCAGAAGGATTTAGAATATTCTCGTTGAAACTAGATCTAGCTCTCCATGAATTTACTTTTAGAAAACATTTTAAGAAGAGATGATGAAAGTCCCCCCATAAAGCAATGAGAGCTTTCTTGTTACGTCCCTCATTCTAAGTCGTATGGATTATTTCAGTGCTCTCTTAACATCTGTACCACAACAATAATAATAATAATAATAAGATCATTTATATGGCGCCTTCTGCCTAGACCTCGAGGCGCTTCACAAAAAGACATTTGCACAACCACATCGCAGACAGACACAACGCACACGCGCACACACTCACCCAAACACACACTGTAGCAGCTGAATTGAAATATTTGATTCAAAGTCTGAAAAAGCTTCAGACTAAGAGTGCTAGGCTAATGAGTTTAATTAACCAAACGAAGTGAGCCAATGTCGCCAGTATTAAAGAACTACACTGTCTCCCAGTTGGTTACATGATATATAGTTTAAAATCATTTGCTATTGTTACAGATGTTTAAACGGTCTTGCCCCCATCCTATTTACAAGAGCTGGTCAGTTTTTACCAACCCAAAAGAAGATTAAGATCATCAAATTCCCTCTTGATCACCATGACAACTAAAATTATCATCTTTTATTGAAAAGTCTTTCAGTCATGCTGCCCGTCTTTCACGGAATGACATCTGTTTCACAACAAGAAGCAGTCCTTCATTTAAACATTTTAAAAAAAGAATCTTAAGACTAAGACCGAATTTTCTCTGACATTATTTTGTTCATCTTAGTTTAAAAGCTGTCTTATTAAAAACTTTCAGTGTTTTTAAAATTGTATTTAATATTTTTTTTTGGCTGGCTGCTGTTGTGCATTTTATGTAATCTGTGATTTTGTTTAATATTCTACTATAAAGCACTATCGAGCATTTTGGTGGATGAGAGGCGCTCAACAAATGTATTATCATCATTATTATTATCATTATTATTATCATTATCATTATCATTATCATTATCATTATCATTATCATTATCATTTATATCATTATCATTATTATTATTATTATTATCATTATCATTATCATTATCATTATTATTATTATTATTATTATTATTATTATTATTATTATTATTATTATTATTATTATTATTATCATTATCATTATCATTATCATTATCATTATCATTATCATTATCATTATCATTATCCTTTTCATTATCATTATCATTATCATTATTATTATTATTATTATTATTATTATTATTATTATTATTATTATTATTATCATATTATCATTATCATTATCATTATCATTATCATTATCATTATCATTATCGTTATCATTATCATTATCATTATCGTTATCATTTTCAGTATTATTATTAATATTATATTATTATTATTATTATTATTATTATTATTATTATTATTATTATTATTATTATTATTATTATTACTATTGCTATCATTATTGTTATTATTATTACTATTACTATTATTATTATTATTATTATTATTATTATTATTATTATTATTATTATATTATTATCATTATTAATATTATTATTATCATTATTATATTATTATTATTATTATTATTATTATTATTGTTATAATTATTATTATTATTATTATTATTATTATTATTATTATTATTATTATTATTATTATTATTATTATTATTATTATTATTATTATTAATTTTTATTATTGTTGTTGTTATAAATCTGTTGCAGGTTTTACGCTCCATATGTTGCTGGTACTCATTTGCGTCCTCGGAAAAATATAATATAACTGATTTTCTCAAATAACACAACTTTGGACCTAATGTCGCTAGAATTTGAACTCAAAACCTCATGATCTGTAATCCGGTAGTCTAACCACGAAGCCACTGACGTCAAATCTTTTGTAACAACAAACTGACAATAATAACAGCAACAACAAACAACAACAACAAATACCAACCACAGGGTGTGGATGTTAAAGAGTTGTTTTTATTGTTACGTTTGCACGGCTGACAGAACACAAGGTGGTAAAGGAATGGCTTTTCGTCCATCGCGATACGGGCAGTGTGGGGGAGAACGTTGTCCTGCTGCAAAAACGAGGAGGTTTAGATACGCCTGGGAAGTTGGGATGACATTTGGCGTCAAGATTTCATGCCGGTACGCCTGAGCGGTAACCAGTTCTCTAAACAAGTGGTAGAGGTGGCCGATGACAGTAGCTGATGTCTCCCATACGTGAACACTGCCTCCTCTGTGGCGGTACCGCCGAGCAAATAGCTCTTCTTGACGTCTAGCAAATCACTCTCCTTGTCGTTGCAAATCGCTCTCCTTGTCGTCTAGCAAATCGCTCTCCTTGTCGTCTAGCAAATCGCTCTCCTTGTCGTCTAGCAAAATCGCTCTCCTTGTCGTCTAGCAAATCGCTCTCCTTGACGTCTAGCAAATCGCTCTCCTTGACGTCTAGCAAATCGCTCTCATAGCAAATCGTCTTGACGTCTAAATCGCTCTCCTTGACGTCTAGCAATCGCTCTTGATCTAGCTCTTCCTTGACGTCTAGTAAATCTAGCTCTCCTTGACGTCTAGCAAATCGCTTTCCTTGACGTCTAGTATCGCTCTCCTTGTCGCGTTCAGCAAATCGCTCTCCTTGTCGTCTAGCAAATCGCTCTCCTTGACGTCAAATCGCTCTCCTTGTCGTCAAATCGCCTTCCTTGACGTCTAGTAAATCGCTCTCCTGACGTCTGCAAATCGTCTGAGTCTAGTAAATCGCTCTCCTTGTCGTCTATCTTCCTTGACGTCTAGCAACGTCTAAGTAAATCGCTCTCCTTGACGTCTAGCAAATCGCTCTCCTTGTCGTCTAGCAAATCGCTCTCCTTGACGTCTAGCAAATCAACTCTCCTTTGACGTCTAGCAAATCGCTCTCTTGTCGTCTAGCAAATCACTTTCCTTGACGTCTAGTAAATCGCTCTCCTTGTCGTCTCAAATCGCTCTCTGACGTCCCACAACAGATCGCTTTCCCTTGGAGCGTCCATTAAATCGCTCTCTCTAATCGTCTAACACGTCAGCTCACTTCTCGTCTCAAATCGCTCTCCTTGACGTCTGTAAATCGCTCTCCTTGTCGTCTAGCAAATCACTCTCTCTCGTCTCAAATCTCTCTCCTTCGATCTCGCTCTTCTCGATGTCTCTCTTTCTCTCTCTCTCTCTATATTATATATATATATATATATATATATATATATATATATATATATATATATATATATATATATAACATCATCATCATCACAAGGATGATCAGGAGAAGGACGATAAATCAGATGATTCGAGGAGGAGGGGTCAGTATATTTATGAAGATGAAAATAACAATGTTAATGCCCACAATATTGATGACAAAGACGACGACAATGGTGACGTATATACACACGGTTTGAATTGTCATGTTGTCTCCTTAGAAGAACACAGAAGTAAAATAGTAAAAGCTTACTAGCAGTTCATAATCCTCTTTGTAATCCCCACTCCTCACCCCCGGCTCCCTCCCACAGTTCTCAGGTCATTGCCTCCCGCAATCACTCAGTCAGTTGTGAGATTTTGCGTCATCACCAGAATCACCAGAACAACAACACTTGATTTGATTTGATTTGATTTGATTTGGTAGCATTTTTAATTTTGTGCAAAAGCCTGGGCTCTTTTAATACTGACGTGATAGGCTCACTTTGTTTAGTTCATAAGCTAATTAGTCCCGCGGCCTTTTTGTGAAGTTTTTTGAATTTCTGAATCAACTATATTGTGGTGCAGATGTAAAGTATTTTAAAATTGTATTTGATTTTACCCACGCTCAACTAAGGTGATCTCGGGTTTTGGGTAATTGTGCCCGGACTGCCCTGTAAGCAGCCAAAGGATTTTTAAATTGCACAGAGTGTTGAGATCTGCAATACGGGGCCTCTTCTTATCGCCCGTCTCCGATGGGACTAGGTGTCGATCCACCTACCTGGACCGGCCAGTAGGGTAGATTTTACTCGAAAAAACTCGAGAAAATTTTTTTAAACCCACTATCTTTCGGTTAAGAGATCGACACCTTGCCTCCGACTACCGAGTCCCACACCAACAAGACAAGACAAGACAAGACAAGACAAGACAAGACAAGCAAGACAATAGCCACGGAAGGAAGATGTGGAAGGAGTCAGTCGGTGCTAGTGGAGGCCAGTCAGTCCGTCCCATAGAGATTAGACATTGGTCAGACACAGTCAAAGACCACGGGCAGGGAAGGGG